>VXAU01001469.1:0-12066 GCA_013399695.1 Formicarius rufipectus | reverse complement strand
TTAAAATTTAAATTAAAACATTGACGTATAAAATAAAATGCATCTCCCGCACTTCTCTGTGTGCTTCTGTTTCTTCATGTAAACTTCTTAATCCGCTATTTTTTGAATATTGACTGCCTTCTGTCTGCTGTTCTGACATGAAACCTTATAATAGTCACAGAATAGTCATTAACTGTGTCTGTATTCTAGACATTTTGTTGTCTTCTAGATATGATATATCAAAGAATTTATATCAGTTTTAAAAAAGTCAAATCAGTAAGAAATGATAGCTATAGAAGTCAACACTTCTACATCCAGTATGAACTGCCTCTTCTTGAGTGCTAATTCCTTCTCTCTCCACTTTTATCCTCCTACCAATGTTTGCTCTTTCTTTCAATATATTTGTGTTGTTCTAGGCTGGATGGTTCTCAGATCTGCATCATATTTATTTTCAGAGTTATTTATATGTAAATCAATGTATATAAATAACTATTCACTAATTGTAACTAACAACAATGCTATTTCAGTAAACTGGTTTGTTATCTCCAAAAACCACATTTTTTTTACTTGTTAGATGTCAGGAACTGTAAGCTTTAAATAATGAGGTCAACGACTGCCTTCACTAAGAAAGGTCTAACAGATTGAAGGCTATGGTGTAAAGCCTGGACACTGCCCGTGTAACACAGCACTGACTGCAAGTAAAATCAGGTCATCAATGTTCTATGAGTATTTAAACCTTGGCCTATCTTCTGAGAACTAAAAATGTATAAATTACCATCAGTAATGTTGGAAAACTTGATCTACGATAAACTTGACTGAAATATCCTGCACTGACTTTAACCAGCTGAAGATGAATTGTATCCTGGGAAAAGGATGCTACAAAAGATCTTAGAATCAGTATTTTGACATGTTTTTTTCTTCTCTAGTAACTTACAGTTGGTCATATATCTGATTGTTACTTCTATGAGGAACATAAAATCATGGATTTTGTTAACAATTTACCAATCATTATCTGAAAAATTGAAGTTATATACCAGTAGTAAAAGTCATATTGTAACTTACTAATATGTGAAAAAAATTAAACCTGTATGCACCTCAATAAAGTAAGACACTGAAGACTTCAAGAACTGGAAGAGACCCTAAAATAGAACATGACATGTTCAATAATCATCTTTCAGAGATGACTTTGGTATCTGAAAGTTAGGCCTGTCAGAATAAGAGGGAGTCAGAGCCAAATATTTTGTTTTCGGAACAGTGACTTTGAAGGCAATCCATATAGTGTCTATAAAGGAGCTATAAATAAACAACTGGAACAATTCGAAACTATTCTCATGTCCTTTAAAATATCTTGCCCTCACCTGTAAAGTTAAGTGGAAGAAAGAAACCAGAGAGGTAATCTGGAGATAGAAAACTCTTTAAAAGATTTAGATGTTTGAACCAATGCTCAAATATTAAATTATGGGAAAACAGGGTAGAAGAGCTCGGAGGTAAAAATAATAAATGTTGGCATTACCACAGAAAATGGTTTAAATCATCATGCTTCATCTTTCCCAGAGTTCTCAGTTACAATTGCAGCATCTTTTAGGTAGGTGTCAAGTGTCAGTGGAGAAATAGAAAATTAAACCCACCTAGTCTGACTCATAACAGTCAAGGTTACTTTATGCCAGTGAAGGTTCCAATTCATCTACCACTGCACTGAAGCACTTTATCAGTACTCATACAAACAGTTACAGCTGACATACAACTGCTCTTTATGGTCTGTTTCCTACTATCTCTCTCTTACAGCAAGTACACTTTTAAGCATTAAGTATTGCTGTATGTTTTGTATGCTCATAATTGCGTGAAAAATTTCTAAACTGTGAATCAAAATTTTAAAGGGATGTCCTGTCTTTACTAGATTTTCTCTTCTTCTTCTACAATGTGTGGTACTTCAGTGAGGTACTTAATTCAGAAATAACATATTCTAGCATAAATTATTAAGTCAAAGTAAATGAAATAATTCTGGACAGATAATTATTCTTTTTGGTGTTAAGATTTCAATAAGTATTTCGAGATATAAGTTAGGGAAAAAAAAAAAAAAAAAAGGGCACAAACCCCACAATTCTTAATCACCACGGTGACACTATCTTTCTTACTACAACTGATTTCTCTATTTGTTTGTTCCAGTACTTATTTTAGACAAAGTTCTTGGTGTCGCCAGTGATGAGTCAAGATCTATTTAAAATGAAAGCAAAGAAAGGAAATTATATGAAAGAATTGGAATTTTTACACTAGTGCTCATTGAGAGGCTCATATAATATTGGCAGAATAATGACTGGGATGTGAAGCCATACTACTATATTACCTTAAAAACTATCTGAGTACAGCGGGATGTTTCCTCAATATTAATAACATTATGAAACAGACTTAAAAGTAGACACTGTTAAAGGATGCTGACTTCTGTAAACTTAAAGGCTCAAGGGATTTCTTCTCCTCCACTTACTTGCTGCTGATCCCATTTGCAGGTGCCTCCAGTAACAAGGTATAACACATATCCAGCTATACACACTCACGGTATATACACAGCACTTGAATAGATACTGTAGGAGCAATACTTACAGGCCCTTCCTTCTAGTTGATCAGGATGCAAGCTTACGAGTGTATATAAACACATTTTCCTTTGACTTGCAGTCATTCCCACACTTGTGGATCACTCAAAACTCTATCAGATAATAAAAAAAAAACCCTATGCCTAGACCCCATTTATACAGGCTCCAGCTTCAACCTCGAGTTTTTTCAGACTATGGCTTAGTCCTTTACCAACTGGCACAGCTTGAGGTTCACTAGCAAATCAAACACACACAAACACAATGCAGAGCAAGATCACACTCTAAATAGGAACACATCTTATTAATAAAACAGGACAGACTGTGCTGACCAGGAACAGCACTTGTCCATGGTAGCATATTCATCTGAAGCGTATTTACATGTGTCTGGTCCCTTTTATTCTCCTCCCTCTTCATTTTCACACACTCATTTCTCCCTCCTTGATCGACCTTGATCCCTCCCTTTGACTTTTCTTCTGAACATCCCATCAGTTTTGTACATTCCCACAAATAAATTTCCTATACTGAATTTTATGTAACCACATAGGTGCTCAGAAATACTCCTAAGTGTGCTCTCTCCTGTGAAACCCGTGATTATTTTGTTTCTGTCACCTTATTACCAGCTACAAAATTCTGGCATAATATCTTCAAGGCTGGAGTTGAGAATTGCCTCAATGGCCCTCCAGTTAGTGAGCTCGGAGCTCTAGTCTTTGAGAATATATAAACATTAAAATAATAAAATAATTTTAACTGGGTTTCATTTTTTAGGGATTCATCTGACAACTTCAGTCAGCTGATCCATTGCTTACTTACGTGTGATTACAGGTGAATAGATTTTCCAAGTTAGCAGACAGCTAAGAAAATTGTGTCTTTCATTCACATCTATAGGAATTTCTCACCATACAGAGGAATAGTCACAGTGACATCTAAATGTAAACAGAAAGTAGTTTTCTCTGCAGCCCTCCAAAAAACACCAAGCTACTCCTTTGGAGGACATAGTCAGGATTTTCTTTAATGACACTGTTTTAAAAAGCACTTGAAGGGTGGGATTCACTTTGAAAATGCAGATGCCTATAGCTAAGTATCTTAATATACATATCTACAAATAGAATGAAGTATGTTCTGTCAATTCAGTATATGGAATCCATGGATTCCTTCAGCTCTTCTAGACACGTGTAGTTTGTCCAATAAATAGCCCTGTTGTGTTCACTTGGAATAATCTCACCAGCCTAAGTAGAGGCATTTAGTATTACTTCAAGAGGTCTCTAAGGCATCCCACTTGGCTTCCATGTACTGAGAGAGATGTAAAGACCTCTGCTGTGTCCAAAGCCACATCAAATTGCCCTATACAGCAAGCATGGATATTCTGTGTCAGTTCAGCAATCAGTGAGTGCCTATCTGTGGCAACTGCATTGAGTCTCTCAGGGAGTAAATTAAGCAACCTGAATGACATACCATAGTGTGGAATTATTGCTCATCATTTATTAAGAATGAAGTACAAGATAATACCATTTAGAATTTCCTTAGTGTTACCCTAAGGTAACATCTATCTTAAAGTAACTGACATCACAGAAATCATTGCTATGAATTAATAAAATTATAGACTGGGGATGAAGCCCAGAAATAACTACTTTTTAAAAACATAATGCAGTCTAAAAGTGAAACAAGTGTTAAAAAAGAGGAATGTGGAATTAGATGTCTATTCATATAAATAATTGAATATTGACCTTTTTTTTTTTTTAAATGTCTGATCATTTTATATATGTATGGACTTTTGTGTGTGTGTGTGAGAGAGAACAATTCAGAAAACTGATATTGAAGAATATTTTTTTTAAATATTCTGCTTTTTATTTAAAAATATTCTGTGTTTTCATTTAAGGAGTATCTGCTTGTGTGCAAAGATGGATAGTGGTCAAACAGTAAAAAGTAGTAGTCTCATTAAATAAAATTAAAATCTTTAAGATTTTATCTAAAATAAATTGAACTTTTAATACACTGAAATGAAAAGTTTGAAATGGACAACCAAACCTTGACTGATTTTAACAGGCAGTGGTTTCTGTCTTCCTGCCTGCTATTTGCTACTGCATCTGAGGTCAGCACTTCATGATCTGCTTATGAGTCACTATTCTAAGAATAAAAGCAATCATCTAAAGAGAAAAATACATCACACATGAGCAGGAAAAAAAAAAAAAAAGAGAGAATAGAACATATTAGGGTAATAATACAATTCTTGTATTGGAGTATGAAACTGTATTCAACAATTCCTTACCTCTCTTACTTTTCTCTTTACTGTTCTGCACGTCTTTTGCATTATGATCATAATGACTGTTTATAACTTCATCCATTCTTCACAGTTTGTAGTGTAACTATCTATATCTGGGGTTGTAATTTAGATAGCACTTAAAGTCAATGGCCAAAAAATTGGTTCTTGTCAGGAATGATTCACCAAACTTATTTTAGTTGTTTATGTAAATAGGAAACCAAAGTCATTCTAGAATAAGTTCCCATTTCTGCCCTTTAGCCATGTAGAGAGTTCATACAATGAACTGAAAGAGTGACATCTCTTTTTTAGGCTTCCGAAATCAGATAGAATGAACTACTTTATCAGGAAGAATTCAGTTCTGTGCTGCTGTGAAATAGGAATATGCCACTGTTTTATGCCGAGGAAAAAGAATCTTCTGGTCTCTATTGGGGAATGGCTATGAATGGGCATGTTGCACTCCATTTCACAGGAGAGCTCTGCACTCAAGGTTGTAACAGAGGACATGAAAGAGAAAAGAGCCTGGCTTGGGAAGAGGAAAGATAATCAAAAAAGAAAAATAAAGTTGAGTTGTAGGTTCAAGGAAGGGACTCAGTGCCAAGCAGATACAATTTAAAAGATACATTCTTCTGCTTTTGAAATTATTTGCAGCTGCTATAATGTGGTTGCTGAGATTTATACTATTCTGAAATGGAGAAGGGTTGTAACTGAAAACGAAGAGATAGGCCTTTTGAAGAATATTAAGAATATTATTATTGTTGCATAAATTGGATATAAATCAAACTTCCCTCCCCCTGCTCCCTTATACAATAGCTGTTTATCGTCTTTCTCTCTTTTAATGGAAACATTAGTGCTTCAGTACCTACATTAAGGTTTTTTTCTCCATGCAGTTTTCCTTCAGTTAATGGGTGCTTTGAGTTGCTTTCTACCTTTTCATAAATCTGCATACACACATGCACAGAGGTGCTACTTGAAACCTAAGGAATCTACAACAATCTTGTACTTGTAGAGATAAGTGAAAATAACCCAAATTAAGTATTCTTGAACTGTGAATTATTGTAAAGAAAAACATAAATTATCACTATGTGAACATAAACCATCAAAACACTAAGCTGAAAATGATAAGTGACATTTTAGAAAATATTTTCTATTTCCAATTGTGTTAGAGACAAAATCTCACTCTATAAAATGCTGCAAACTTCACCTGGAATATTTTATCCCAGGGTTCAAAGTGTTAACTTCTAACTATATGAAGAAGAAAAGACTCCTCTGGCCAATCAAGGGAATATAAAACCTGACACATAACAGAAAATTAAGCACACTTTTTTTTTTTTTTAATAAAAAACAAAACCTAATCATAATAAAGATGGCATGAACTAGTTTTTGTGGGGATTTTTGTTTTCCTTTTCTTTTGTATGTGTGTGCTTTGCACTTTTGTTGTTGTTTTTTGTTTGTTTTGTTAGTGGTTTTGTTTCTGTAGGTATCTGAAAAGGTGATTATTAAGAGAAATTCCCAAAGACTTTCTTCATAAAAAACTCTGACCTTAGCACAGACTAGATTTGGTTCTGACAGGCGGGTGCTGTTCTGAGACGCTTTCTTGTGAATGTAGTTTATGGATGTAACAGGTTACATTGCCCTTTCCACATGTTTTTTCCTCATTAGCACAACAAACCTCGAGATGACCCATTCCTCTCCTTCTCCCACGCCTCCCTTCTTTTTTACATGCATCTAATTAAAGCTTCTCTGGTGTTTGTAGTGTAGCAATAGTTGAGGTTGTTCTCAAATATGTCATTCTGCCTACTTAATTGTTTGAGACAGTCTTTTCTCATTATCTTCTTGCCCTTAAAATCCAAATGCAGTGACTGGAAAGCATTCAAAAAACTGTTCTTTCCATTTATCCTGCAAAGACAGCACAACTGTAACTTATAGCTGAAAGGCAAAGTCTTGTTCAGCGAAAAGACAAATTAGGGTGAAAACAAGTATCAGCAGTGAAGTAAACTCCAGTTAAACTTATACAAGTTTATATAAATCCCTGAGGGTGTTTTAGTTCCCGATGAAATGTAGGAATATTGAGTTGACTTGCTTGCTTGTTGCTATTTTTGTATCTCTCTACATCAGTGGTTATTTTGTAACTACTCCTGAAAACAGTTACAATGTACTTGAAATTTTAATTACACTTGATGTTGCTTAACAAGTTAACATGTGTCACATTTTTTTTTCATTTACATAAAAAAACTACTTTCTTTTTGTTCCCGGGCCTCAATTAGATGAAGATGACAGATAAGCACACCAAAACAAAATGAAAAAATGTTTTTTGATTTAGTTTGGTTTTCTTTTTTCTTTTTTTTTTTTTTTAAATTCCTTTTTATGGTTTCTTGCAAGGTGTATAGATTAAAATACCAGGATTTAGAAATAAGCATTTTTTTCATAATATTTTCAACAGTCTTAATTATTCTTGTTAATATCCATCGACTCAGTGACTATTTAATTTTAACAGGTCACTTGTAAATACCTGAAAAATTACAATGGTTCTTTCCTAAAATTTACTGGGACCTCTAAACAAAAAACATTCTGTTCACAGCATTGTATAAACTAAAAAAAAAAAACAAACCAACCAACAAACAAACAAACAAACAAACAAAAACAAAAACAACCCCCAAAAAACCAACCAAAAAACAAACAAACAAAAAAACAAACAAAACACACACACACACAAAAGAAACAAAACAAAAGAAAACAAAAAAATTAGAAGCTGCACTTTTTCTATAGAAGCTACTTTTTTTATATGAGGAAACTCTCAGAAAAAGAATTGACTGTTGCTGACTACATGGTGTACCAGCTTTGAGAGAACGGGTGAGGATCTAGGCATTCAAGTGCTCCCTCAACCAGTACACTTTGTTCTTTAGACCCTCTTTTCTCCACTGCCTCCTGCACTTTCCTGTGATGTACTAGAGTACTATGAGAAATTAGGTCTCCTTTAGGTTTTTGAATGAACATATCTTTTGACATCTATACTGAATTGAATCCAATTTCACTTGACATGATATCAGCCGTATATCCATTAGACTGTATCCCTTAGAGCAATTAAGCCCAGATGTTACTGAATCAAAAGTCCTACAACATCAAATCATTCCCATCATATTCAACTCAAAATACTGATAACTAGTTCTCTCCAGAATAAAACCGGGCCACTTGAAATAGCATTTCTTTGTGGTAAGATAAAATAGATACATCTAAACTTGGCTGCATCTGGTCACACCATCAAGCCTGCCAAACATGAAGAAATGTTTGGACACCACTCTCAGACACACAGTATAATTATTGGGTTTGTTCTGTCCAGGCCCAGGAGTTGGAGTTTGATGTTTGCGGGAAGATGCCTGGGGGTTAAAACTAGGGGATATTAAGTTATATTACAATGGTACAGAAATTATGTGGTAAAATGCAGCTGCTACTCCCTGGATGGAATGTGGTAAGCATGTTTCATGATGACTTCCTGTACAACAATAAGCATCTGCTAGAGGGGATGGAACAGAGGGTAGAGTGGAGTGGAGATATCACAGCTTCCCTCTGTAGGAATCCTTGCAGGGAGGGGAACTTAGTGATATGTAGTAGTTGATAAGATTTCATAGCATCTGTCAGCCAAGGGAGAGAGCTGTCCTACTGCTGAGCTACCAACTGTGACAAAATCTCTCTCCTCAGACAAAATTAGCTTATTAAAGCCTAATTGTGATATTGATACACACCTCCATCCCAAAACTACCCTCCTCCAGGGTATTCCATCCTCCCTGGGTATGTTCCCTATACACTTTTGATTGCATCTTTAAAAGTGAAGTGAGAACATTTTACACCAATCAGATACAAAAGAATAAATCTTATGGATGGCTTTTTTCTTCCACACAGCTCCAAAGAAACATCTAGGTTTTTACTGATACTTCTGATTTGTGGTAGAGAATTACAGTTTTTCTGTGGATGATGGAGAAAAAAATTACTGTGGAAGTAATCAATCTTGCCTAACTTTCTCTTTTGTCTATTCTAATTCTTCTACATTCCATCTATAATCAAAAGAAAGAAAGATGTAGTTGTAGGAAATACTAATCTAAATACAATCAAAAAACGTATTTCAGAAAGAAAAGATGAATTAACTGGAAGAGGCAATATGTTTTCATCAAATGTAGAAAGAACTTTGATCTTGGACTTATCTTAAATCATGTAGTCATCTTAGACTACATGATTGATTTCTAAAACAAAACATCTGAAAATATGCAAAATGAAGCTCTTTAAGTGATAAAGGGATCCTCATCTGGATCCCTTAGTATTTAAGGGAGATTTATCTTCAAATATTGTTTTGATTCTATCCAAGATGGCTGCAGATTTATGTCTGTCGAGTATAGATGTACTCATACAACTTGTTTACATTATGAACATATTTTTTCATGTTTAAGCACAAGAAGATCACTAAGACCTAATCTGTCTTGCTTTTGGTAATAAAAATAGATGAGAAGACTCACCCTACAGCCTTCAGCAGAAGAAAATCCCAAAGCTTCTTACAAAACAAACTGTATGCAGACTGAGAAAGTGACTTTTCATTTTATAATTGAATAATTGAACATTTTATTGTTCAGAAATTTTTCTTTCCTAGACAATTTATTTATTTAATTATTGCCCTTAATTCAGATATTTTGTTTCTTTTTACCTGATGAAAAATGTGTAGATAAGAATTCCAAGGAAATATTACCAAAGAATTTATTCATTTTTATATAAATGTGTAGCAATAATATCCCTCTGAAAAAGGAAAAATAGACTGTGACCAAAGAAATTAGAATGAATAACAGTGAAAATTGCACATACATATACTCCTCTCAATGTTATAAGTTTCTTTCAAATAGTCTAAAGGAAAGGCAACTATTTTTAAAACTTTTTGCAAAGAATACTAATGTAGCATTTTAAAAAGTTCCTTATATCCTAGAAATAGTTATAAATCAGAGTTTATACTCAACCTTACAAATGTAGTACATTAGTTAAATATTCCTTGATTATGTATAAAGGCAAATATAGACTCTCATTATGTTTCTAATGGATTGTATTTTTCACACAGACATGAGTTCTCTACTGATCTGTATTTTGTGTGGTGATTTAGTGCTATGCAGTTAAAGCAAAAATGTTTCCAAAGGAACTTTCCACTTTCCCCAACATCCATGGCAGTATATTACACTTGCACTTCTTTCTATAATTTGCTTCATAACTATTGATCTCAGTAGAATTGAAGAGAATTACATATTAGCATATCAAATTAATTTGTTCTGTGGTGCACCATGAAAATATGTGTATTATAAAAAGAGATCTTAAGCTTCAAATTTTTCAGAGTTAGTACAGATATCATTTGGAATTGATTCTGTAATTCTTCTGTTATAAACAATATATTTCCATTTCAACAGCTTCTTTAGTATTCTAATGCAACAAATATTGTAACAAAACAAACAAACCAAACCAATCCAAACCCATAAACCCTCAGAGAAACTCCATCCTAAAATACAATATCACATTCTTTTTTATAATATAAAATGTGGGCAAAAACAGTGAGGCTAACCTTGAGAATATCGTTATTTCCCTTTAAACAAAAATTATGTGAGACTGAAGTGTGTATGATTAGTCTTGTAAAAATCACAATATCACAAATTACAATTCACAAAAACATTCTTCATACACTAATAAATAATTGAAAGAGTATATCTTCCCAGAGCTATTATCAGCTACAGGTTTAGAATTCAAAATTATTTATCCATTGTGAATGTCAGTAAAATATTAACAGCTTACTGTATGAGGATATTTGTTTCTCAGGTATGAGCACAGCTATTGAAATAACTGCTTTATGTTCTATTTATACTGAAATCTGCCCATTTCTTATTTCAATGGGCTATGGTAAGTAAAAGACATTTTATCTATATTTCTTCCCATGAATTTTCTCATGTTTCTCATGATTGCTATCAGAAATTTCAAAAAGTGATAAGACATAATTTTTTTTCTGCTGAGAAAATGTTTTGTAAAAAGTAACTTTAAAAGCACAGTCAGATGGAAGAGACTGATCTTGAAGAAGTGTATTTCTGTAATGTCTACATTATAGTTATATCTACCAATTGTCACAAGTTTTGCAGTCTTTGATAGCATTTATCTAGTCTTATTAACATTGGTGCTGATGCTTAATAATCATGTTTCAGAGTTAAACACTATGTTTAGAAGCAGCCCTACCTCTTCAGAGTAGGATTTACTGATTCATTATCCTTAATGATCTCAATTATAGCAGTAGCACATAGAATGATAGAATGAGGTATCATTAATCTGGAAGCTGAAACAAGTAGCTGAGCATTTTCTATAAATCAATATCCATTTAGGCTGTATATGAAAAATGTACAGATTACACAGTACAAAAAATGTATTTAAAGCATCCTTTTATTACACAGTTATTTTTAAAATTATCTTCCTAATTATCTTATGTTTCTCAAACAAGTTGGTGTAAGAAAAACATTTAACTGAACTGAAAAGCAATGTGTTGTATCAGCATAATTACACTACTTCAATACTCAAGGAAAATGTAATGAGATATCAGTTTTAAGCATCTTTTTGTTATCTTTTGACTCAATACACAGCAGGAAGTTGCAAATAAACAAGATTAGATATTTGCCATTCATTATACTGTATGCCCATTATGCTATTTATAGTCAAAGGAGTATAATGCACAACAAAGAAGGGAGACAAATGCAAACTGCAAACTGCACCAAACTTGGGACTATTTATAGAGGAGTGAGGTTTTTGCATTGGACAAACACCAACTGAAACCATATTGATGCATATGTACAACATAAAAAGATACTAAAGGAAGTCATGAATTTAAATATTTTCAGGCTTAACACATTTATAAACCTGTAGTTTAAATAAAATACATGTGAAAACATGGAAAAAGGTTTAATTCTGTTACTTATACAAAATGAAGAAACAATAATCTTGTGCTTTAAATCCATCCTTTTACTATGAGAAAAGATAGAGTAGTTCCACATTACCTCTAACAAAAAAATTCTCAAACAATAAGGAGTTCTGATCTAGTTATCAGTAATAGTTGCGTATTGTAAGTTGAGAAAACACAGCAGGGAGCTCTGGTGAAGATCACTGCTGTTGTCCTCTATCTTCCTTGTGTGACTAACAATGGTCTGTTGTTGTAGAATTGTACAATCATCAAGGTTGGAAGAG
>VXAU01001468.1:165964-178560 GCA_013399695.1 Formicarius rufipectus | reverse complement strand
ACCAGGTGAAAACCACCACAGGAGATGAGACTGGAAGCAACCTGTTGGTTTGAACTGTTCTGCTTGTATTTTTATTTTTCCTCCTCTATTTCCTGTCAGTAAACTTATTTTTTTCACTTATGTCTCCTAGTGTTTTGTCTCCCTGTATTGGTAAAAATAGGAAGATGTTTTAATAAAAGGGGAGTGAGCTCATTTATTGGAGTCTCTGCCCCTGCATTTACCTTAAACCAGCACAACTGTCCATGTAACCAAAGATAAATCACTTATTCCAATGTTTTAGTTTCATTGTAAAGCTAAAAAAAATTCAAATGATTCATTTGTGTACCTTTAAGGCTTTGTAACTGTCTACGTTTTGAGAACTTAGAAAATCCACAACTAAAACAGAGAGACAAGTCTCCTCTAATTTCAAAACAAATTTTAATTAAGGTATGATAAATGGAAGGATAACAGTTCCTAGCTATGATATATATATATCTATATATATATCTATATATCTATCTATATGTAGATTCNGGTCGGTGGGGAGAAAGCCGCTCAGACAGGCCACGGGGCTGGAGTCCTCCTTGCCTCATCTTGTGGTCTGCTGGCCTCGGGCTGGAGCTTCTGATATAAAAGTTCTCTCACGTCTGGGCTGGCTGCCACTTGCCCCCCCAGGAAAGGCCCGATGTAAGAGCCCCCGGCTAGCGATGTCGTCCCTCTTTCTCTTGGGAAAAAGTAAAAAAAAAACAATCCAAAAAGGCTCCGTAAATCCAGAGATGGGAAAGGGAAACAGCAGGAAAGGCAAAGAAAGAAACCAAAACTCAGGGAGGTTTCTACTTCAGCCCTCTCTCCACTGCCAACTGCCAAAGCAGTGTGTGCGCTTCTCCCCCACCCTAAATCTCCGGTCATCGTGCTTCTTTTGTTAGAGGCAAATGGACTAAGGTAGAACAATTTGCCCCTCATTCTGACAGTGGGGAAAGAAAAATTCCATTAGATTCTGAAACTATAACAGTAACTTTCTTTACAAATAGTTTCCATTCTCTTGTCATCCATTCAATGTATGGGTATGAAGGTAAAAGCATATATATTGGTTGTGTGTAGCAAGGTTTTGCTAATTTCAGGCAGAAGATTTCAGGGGTGAGAAACTGTCTAGAACTAGCTCTATACAAATCTTAATAAAATAGTATGGAGCTTCTTCAGTGTATCCTTCAGTGTGGCTACAGGGGTGGCTTCTGTCAGAAGGGTAGCTTCTTTCTGGAAGCTGCTAGGAGATACTTCCACTTCCAACAGAGCGAGTTCCAAGTGACTCTGAAATGGACCAACCACTGGCTGAAGCTGAGCCAAACAACAGTGATAGTGCCTCTGAGATAACATGTTTACAAAAGGATAAGAACTGCTGTTCATAAGAAAATGGGAAAAAGTAGTGTGAATATATGAAAGGAAAAGCTCTATGGACCCTAAGGTCTGTGAAGAAGGAGGGCAGGGATATGCTCCATGCACTGGGGCAAACACTTCCATACAGCTTTTGCTGAGAACTATGTCGACACATTGTTTCCCTGGAAGTCCATGGTAGAGAAGATATTCACACTTTGGAGAATCCCATGCCAGAGCAGGTGGATGTGCACTGAAAGAGTCTGTGATCCAGTTTCATAGAGGACTATCTATTGTAAGAGGAACCCACCACTGGAGCAGGGGAAGAGTCCTCATCATGAGGAGGAAAGAGCAGCAGAGACAACTTGCTTCATAGCATCCCTATGCTCCACTGTGAGGGAGCCGGTGGAGAACTCATGAGTAAAGGTGAGCTCAGGAGGAAGCAAGGGCTAGGCAGAATCTGTTTTCAAGATTTTGTTTTGCTTTTTCCCTTACCTTCTTCTGGTTTGATTAAATCAGTAATAAATTAATTTCCACATCTTGAGTCAGGTTTTACCCATATTGGTAACTGTTCTATTCTCAGCCCCTGAGCCTTACATCATATTTTCTTTCCTCCACCCAGTGAGGAAATTGAGAGATATGATGGGTTCCTGGGGACCTGGTGGATAGTAAAGGTCAATACACCTCTTAATCTGATATTTATACTAATTTGTACCAGTATCAATATATATCATTATGAAGTAGAGCAAACCACCAAATAAATCAATAACCATTTTATAATTATGTCACAAAATGGAACTTGTTTACAGTTGGGGGAAAAATGGACTTCATTTCTCTAGGACAGAACTTCTGCTGAAGAATAAAGCCCCCACCAAATAAACAACATACACCCTTGGAAGTAGATCTGGTGTATAAACCAGTTAGCACTTCTGATTTTTAACTTTGATGTATTATTTTTAACCCAAAAAGAGAAGGAAAAGAATATTTTCCTAACTATTTCTTTAGGTTCTTTTCAACAGTAAGTCCATATGGACCTAGTACATTTAATCATATTATTCTATCTCTACTCTCCCTATTCCCTGTTTCTCTGAATCACACTCATATGTTTCAGTACATCTATTGCTAGAAATGTAGAAATAAATTCCTATTTATTTTGGAAGCATCGCAGTTGCTTACGCTGCACTGCTAAGGTTCACGGGAAAATGTATTTCATCCTAGATGTCATATACAGTAGAATTACAGAGCAATTATTAAATACATATAATCTAAACTTATAGGTTTTGATTTTCACTTTCTCTTACTCCACGTGACATTTATATAGTAACTTGAAATATTAACTCTCCTCTCCTCTCCTCTCCTCTCCACCCTGTTTCTCTTTTACTTTTCCCTTTTTGAACTCTGGAGACTGGGCTGTGACCTTTTTCAGGTACATGATGAAAATGGTTTTGTAAATGCTACTAAAGTGATAAATTTAGAGTAGTTATACCAATTATGTGAATAAAACATTAATATTTGGGGATGGCTTTTAATTAAATTATAAATTCACTTTTAGAATCACAAATATTCATGGGAAAATATTGCATTACAGCAAAAAATAAATTAACTTTTTGAAGTTCTATGCATTATTTGATCACAGTTTATCCACTTGCATGAATATATTGGTTAAATAAGTTAAATATTCTTCTTAACATTTACAGAATCTTGACAATGCAAATTAATTTCTGAGTCACTTGTCATGAAAATGGATAAACTCTGTTTTTAAAGAAAAGAAAAATTATTCTCTCTGTATTATAGTGTCTACTGGAAAACACATACCAGGGTCAAAGATTCAGTTTTCAGTTAGTTTTCATTTCTTCACACATATTTAAAAGGTTGAATTCATAAATGTATGGAATATATTCTCTTCAAATACTGAGGTAAGTTATTAAAACTTGCTGTAGAACTTTTTGATAGTCTAATAATGCTTGAGTGCAAGCAAAATTAAAGATTTTATCACCCTGGATTATTTTATACAAGCAATTTTTTTTTCTAATCTCATATGCTGAAGGACTTAATTTAGATATAAGATATGCTATTTCTGTCAAACTAAAAACTAGTGTGATTTCAAACTATAATCTGGATGCAATGAATTTGATAGTTCAGAACTCAATTTATCAACATGGTTGGACATGGGTACACACAGATTAATTTGAACTCTTTAAATAATGAATTCTTGATTTCCACATTTTGATTAATTTACTTCAATCTTCTCACCTTATCTGTGTTTTAAATTCCATGATGTTCAGTCTGCTGTACCTGAAAGCTCATTTCTTGATCTAGATTCCAAACTAACAAGGAATGTTGGTTTCTTCTGCTCACACTTAAAAAGTCTAAATTAATTGATTGCAGGTGAACTATAGACTTTTCAACTTAGTGTTGTAACATTCAATATCCTGTTTAAATGAAAAATAAATATAATTGAAAGAAAGATTTATGTACAGAGATTTTTCTCTGGCCCTTGGCAATCGTCCAGGTTCTCCAACAGTCGTATCAACCAAATAAACTGACTTTAAAAATGTTTTGTTTGATGTATAGAACATTCTCTGTTCTTTCCTGTATTTCTTATGTGTCAGGGAGACAAAAGTAGCAGCAGAGGGCATGTCAAAACATTTCTGCAACACCTACTAAACATTTGTGTGAGAATGAAACACAGTTTTGTAGAGCAGATATAGTATCCTTTATCTGCCATATATATAAAGAGGGTTTTCAATGGATGGAAATAATAGGAGCCTTTCAAGAAATTGTGTGACAATGACACATTTCTTTTGATTCCATTTTTGCCTCTGAGGGGTATCACATATTTCCCTCTACTTACAGTGTATTTCATGAAATGCCAATACTGTTCTAAAAGCTTGCACTTATAGATTGAGAAATAGGTAGTCATACATCTGTTAGTAGAACATAAACACTTGGTAAAGCCAGATAAAGTGTTGATAACAGTGTGTGGACTATGCTGTTTGCATCCTTGGATATATTGTCTCCTTTTTTTTTTTTTTCTTTTTTTTTTTATAGCTGTCCGGTGTTTCCAGTTATGAACCAGCTTCTCTAACTACTAGAGGTCTGAAAATTCTGATGTATCCACTGATCATGCAAAAGTCACATTTTGAGAGAAACTCAATGCACTCATGTAAAGTTGTTAAAGAACAACTGTGTGATAGCCATAAATAATTAAATAGACTTCCTGCACATTCATGCAGTGTTATTACACATGTAGCTTTATACACATACTATTTGTGTAGTAGGTCAAATCCTTGATGCAATTGCAATGTTTAGTGTTTTGGAACAGACTGTTGTTAAAAATGTCTGTTTTACCTGCTGGGAAACTCACACTGTACTACAAATACAAAGATTTCTTCTGTGTACAGAGAAGACATTATTGTCATAATTATTGTTATGTGAAGTGATTCTCTCTCAACACTAGTCTAAAGAATGAAACAAGTGTGTGAGTATTTTTGACTTGATTTTTTAAATCCGGTGAAATTACTAATATCAGACTTCATGGTAAGGTCAGAACTTGGAGTCATAAAATAAAGATAACATGTAGGTAGTCTGACTTGCACATGACAACTACCTACATGACTAAACACTTTTGCTTTGTGTAGTGTGGTGTTGATTTAGATGAAAAATACAAATAAATTCAAAATGCAGGATGTTATGTTGTTCTTATTTTTTTTGCTAACATATCCTAAAAAATTTCCTGATCAAGGAGCAGTATATTTTATGCTTTCTGTTGTATTCATAACCATTATTGATGACTTGAACCTGCATATATCAACTAGAGAGCACTAGCAGTAAAAAAAGAAAAACTGAGTTTTAAATACATTTTAAGATGAGATTGAATTTTTTTCATTATTAAAATTATTTAAAAAATCTACTCTAAGAAATCTAAAATAATGTTGCATAGGGGAGGAATAAAAAGGCAATATCAGCCTTTTGACATAATTCACCTTTTTTTTTTTAAATTAGCTGGTTATTCAGCACAATGGGATGCGCTTCTGTATTTCTTTTACTGTTTTTTCAACAGAAGGAAGTACTTTTTGTTTACTTCAGGTAGATTTGAAAGAAACAATCCTGAAAGGTTTCAAATAGGAGACCTTGGGGCTTGAAATACATTTTATTTTCATGAGTTAAGACCTTCCTTGTTAGTTTCACAATGAAACAAAGTCACAGGTCAGGGAATAGGTCACTCTAATGAGAAAAATAAGATGTGTAGATCACCTCAAGAGCTATTGTATTCTCTTTTTGGAATATGAGTATTCTTATATCTTGTTTCTACTGGGAAATTTTCCATTCTAAAGTTGGGTTTATAATACAGAACTTGATTTGGAATTTGCTTGGGTTTTGTTTGTTTGTTTGTTTTTGGGTTTTTAGTTTGTTTTTGTTTCCTCCAGAATTTTCTTTTGCCTCATTGTGATTCATGATTTAAAGGTGACTATACTCTGATTGAGACAGTTTAAGCTCAGTGTGCATTTTAAATTTTAGAGGAAGTGTTGATAGAAGAAGGAGGGTGATAGCAAAGGGGAAGATGTTACTTCTTCTGGGTTTGAAATACAATAATTGCTGTTGCTACTATTATTATTGAAAGCATTGGTGGGGTACTTACTGTACAGTATAGAAACAATCATAGCTTTTGTCCTCATGTACATAGGTCATTTGAAAAAAAAAATCTATCTATAATCATGCATTTATCCCCAAGAAAACATTAATGACCACATTTAAACAGACTGTAAATGTTTCCGTGGCTTGGGATCTTGAATTTTATTGTAGGTACAAAGAAAACAATTCAGATGTGTCCTAAGTAGTATTGTATTCACATACCTGTGGGCACATGAAATGTTTCTAAAGACATTTTTAACTAATTAGCATAATGCACATGGATGCTTAAATAATAGCACTAAATATGCAACTTAGTCCGTTTCTGCGCAAAAACCTCTCTACTTGAGATTCCCAGTAGCTTGCTTTCTATACCTTAAAGCATCCCCCGGTATCTCCACTTTTTACTTCTTACTTTCCTATTGTTCTCAGCTACTCTGCTTCGTTTTTGAAACTGTTTGTAACTGAGACATTTGAAAAGGGACAAAGTTACCTGAGAATTTGCTTTCCCAATCAGTACTTTATAGAAGTTGCAGATTTTCCAAGCAATGGTTCTTCATGTGTGAAATACAAATTTCAATAGTATGTATTAAGATTGATGAGGAAAATGGAAACTATATGAAACAAAGTTCAAATTAATCATCTTCATAACTCTGAAATGGTGGTTGAAACTGACTTTTCTGTGCAGAAGTATTTTTATATATGCATATTTTTATGAAACATATATATGAAGGAATTACAGAAAAAAATAGACATGTGTTTCAAAGATCATGTTTACACCTCAGCATTTGGTCACTAAAGAACATTTAAGAAATATGTTTTCTGCAAAGGGAAGTTGGTTATCTAAGAAGAAATTGTCTATAAAGAATAAGGCAGAGTAATCACTATACCATCCAATGGTTTCTCATAATATTTATGGTTGCATATATTACATAAAATAAAATCTGTAAAAAAGGAAAAAAGATGCTTGTTTGTTAATGTTGAAAGTAGTAAGAACTGTAGGTGCCTCTACTGCTGCAAAGAAAAACAGTATCATAAGGAAAGAGCAAGTGCAAAGCAATCTAATTCCTTATTTATTTAAAAAACCTAGGTAGCTCCATGGGTTCTCATTCCTCAGTCCTTGTTTTGTATCTGCTGGACCACTGTGTGTGATATTAGTGATGTGTGAACCTGCTACATCAGTTGCTGCTTGTCAGCATATTAAAAGGAAATGAGGCAAAACACTAAGACAAACAGAAAGCCTTTTCTTTCCTTTGGCATGTGCAACCACAAAATAACTTAAAACAAAATTAAACCAAAACCCTTTACTATAAAAGTTTATCATTATTTAAGAAAAGAAATTCTATTACATCTCAACAGGCAGTGAGCCAAATCTTTAAAAGAAAAAATCTTACTTTTCTACAAAAACCCCCTATATGAAATGAAAGAATTGTTGACATTAAAAATAAGAATTTTTGACCCATATTCCTTGTCTTCTTGCCCTACTCTGCTGTGGGGGACTGCAGAATAATATATAAATGACAAGAGAATGCATTTAATTTGTTTTAGTGTACTTTATAGAAAACCTGTAGGACACTGAGAAAATCAAACACAGAAACACTACTGTAGGATAAACAGCTCTTTTCCAGAAGATATTGCTACCAAGGAGGTAGATATTTTTTGCTAAAGAAGTTCTCCTGCCCGAAATGAGGCATCTCTCCTAGACACAGTTCTGGAATGTTTTTTTTGGCATGAATTCCACAGAAGGTTACTCCTTGGGCATAAGAGAGATAACCCTCACAGGTGTGCTGCAAGGCCTTGGCAATCAAGGGGAGAGCTGGGGAGGGGGAAGCAATGATAAAACCTGAGGAATGAATAGAAGTCTTGTTTTTCCCTTCTGCTCTGAGGCCTGGTGCTGCCCCTGCAGCGTTGTTAGGATCTGTAAGTTTTCAGTGTCCTCACCTTTGAAAAAAATCTTTTGAATCCTTTCCATTTCTTACTGTTCGTTGGGGGAATATTTGAGTATATTCTGCTTTACAACTATATACAATAAAGGTTGAAAGTCAAATTTTGTGGCTTGTTTATATTTATGCAACTGCATGAACTAAAACAATTCTCTGTGATCAAACATCATTCATGAATATTTGACCAGAAGCAGTCGATCTACACAAAAGCATAAAAAACATTTCCCAAAGTAATAGTTGAAGCTGTATTCCCCATAAATTTGAAGTTGTATGCTAATATTGTGGGGTTGTAGGGTAGAATAAATAGGAAAGATAATAATGGAATTACATGATGAAAAAGTTAATTTTATTCAGGAGAGAAGACAGTCTAGCATGATTTGGATGAAGTGGGGCAGAGGGAAAGTAAAAAATGTTTCAGTATGTTTGAGGCTGACAAGATCTCATATACATCAAATACAAATATTTCTAATAAAATGAATAAAACAGACTTATTTTCAATGATCGCAATCAGGAAAAGTAATCATCTAACAAGAGATTGTCCTGCATTCAGATAAACACTTTCTTACAGTTGAAGAACTGTCATTTGATTATAAAGAACACGTTACACTTGGCCAAAAATTTATTAAATGTGTTTCAATCTCCAGATTTTCAGTCCAATTTCCATCTGTATTAATCACCTAAAATTTCCTATAAAATACATAAAATCATGGGTGTTAAGGACCTCCAAAATTTACCCAACACTTATAACTTTTAATTTTATTGAAAAGCAGTCAGATTTCCATTTGCAAGATATTGAATTTTAAATGACATTATTTTGCTTTCCATTTTGTTTTTCCTTTTCTTTCTGTTTTTTTATATTGAATACGCTCAATCTTCCAAATGATCAAGAATGAGGCCTTTTCTAATTTTTCAATTCATCTATTAGACAGTATCAAATTGGTACTTATTAGCAATGGGCACATGAGCATTTTGGATTTAAATCACTGAAATTGATTTTGTAGCATCTTTATTATTGATTTTTCCTCTAAGATATGTTTAACTGTTAGTAGAACATTTAGCAACTATTTAGAAAATCTTACATAGAAAGCTGCTATTACTACATCACCTTCAAAAATGTGAAAGTACTTGTCAAATGAAATTCCAGCCATGTTAGTCCTCCATGTAATAGTAGTTAAAGATCTTATTGACATGCTATGTCTTGTAGAAGTGCTGAATGACAAGAATCCATTCCATGGCTTTTCTACCGTTACTTAATGATAGATAATTTACAAAATATCATAATCTAGTTTTGGTTCTGTTCATACCATTATGACTTCCAGTTTATTTTTTGATTTTATTGCTGCACTCTTGTTCTCACTTTGTGACCTTTTTCTTTCTCATTTAAGGATACATTGGTCAGTACTTTTTCCATATGGCTAGTTCCTGACTACAGAGGGTATTCTGTCTAACAAACACTTGCAGTTGATATCTCTAGAAACAAATTTTCAGTCTTTCTCTGTAATAACTCTCTAGGCCTTCCAGGAATTTATATTCCATTGTCTTCCTGAATACTACTCTTCTTTTTTCTCTTTTCATCTTTTCATAAAATTGTAAGTTGGAAGAGACCTCTGGACGATCATATAGTTTAATCCCCCTGTTAAAGCAGGCTCTGTAGAGCAGATTGCATAGGTTGTGTTCAGGTAGCTTTTGAGACTCTAGAATCTCTCTGGACAGTCTGTTCCAATAGTCTGTCACCCACATATTCAGAAGAAACTTCTTGTGCTTGAGTGTGTGTTTATTGCCCTTTACCGTGTCATTGGATGTCTGCAAAAGAGTCTGGCCTCATCCTCTTGGCATGCATCCTTAAAAGTTGTCTTTGTGCCAGTAAGTCCTTATGAGCTCTTTCTGGAAGTTTGATGCTTAAAGCTATTATTCTAATTAAACATTTTTTGGTTTTATTTCTGTGTTTAAAAGATTTTATAGAAATATTTTTCTTCTCTAAATCATCAATTCACCTCTGCCTTTTTTTTTTTTCTTTTTTTCCCTTGAAATTTCTGTTGTGATTTTCCCTCTGAAAAAATTTAGGCACAACTTAGTTTTAATATGAGGAGAAACATATTAAAATGTAATTTAGATGTTTTCAAATGGCTAGTAAAAATATGAATTGAGAAGAAAATCAGAATACAAACAGTAGTAAGCGTCTGAGATTTAAAGGGTATTAGATATTGCCGCTAAAAGAATTGTGAAGCAACAGAAAACATAGATGGCAGAATTGGAGAGATGGAAGTAGGTGAAACAGAGAGGTGTTTGAGGTCAAGATTCTTTGCAATTATATATTGACTTTTAGCTATTTATTTGACTGGAAAAGTGCTAGGCTACAGCAGCTGAAGGTCTGGTCATACAATTTGATAAATACTCAAGAAAGAAAAATTATTAGAGGAAGTAGGGATTATAAATATTATTCTAGCAAGCTAGCTATGAGCTGAATCAAAAGGATGTAGCTGTTGTGAATAGAAGATTACCATCATGAAGATGAAAGGTAGTGAAAGTATGAATAAGGTGATTTTTTCTATATCTAAATTTATTGATTTCAAACACCTAACCTTCTAATCTTATATATAAGTACAATCATTCATTTGTAGGTTTGTGATGTACATAAAAAATGTAAGGGGAGATTTGCTAATTCATATTGAAGGACAAGATGTCTATATTCATGAGTAGATTCAAAGGCCAGAGTGTTTATAAATGTAAGGAAGGGTAGAAATGTTAAGTTGTTGGTATGGGAAGTAGTGTGGCCAAGGGGATGTATGTATGAGGGCCAACTGTATAAATAAGATACACAAACCCAACCTTTATTGTCAAACTGCTTGTTGTAATCAGAGCATGAATCACTTTTCATGAAGCTACTCACTAAGGGCCTTCATGATCTTCTTTGCCCTCCTTTGGATCCTCTTTAAGAGGTAAATATCCCTCTTATACTGTGACACCCAAAACTGCAGACAGTGCTCAAGGTAAGGCCACACCAATGCAAAGTTGAGCAAGAAAATCACTTCCCTTGATGGGTTGGTGATGTTTTGCCTGATACCCCCTAGGATATTGGTGGTCCTCCTGGCCCCTGATAAGGTCAACAAGGTCCCTTTCCACAGTGTTGCACTTCAAAATCTTTGTCGCCACTCTGCACTTACATCCAGGATTGCCAAGGTGCAGAGTCAGGCACTTATCTCTGCTGTATTTAACATCGTTGGTAGTTGCCCAGCCTTTTAACTTGGCAAGATCTCTCTGAAGGGTCCATCTACCTTTGAGAAAATCAACAGTTTGTCCCAATTTACTATCATCAGCAAAGTTAGTGGAATTTTGAGTCCTTCATCCAAGTAATTTATGAAGATATTGAGGAGCACAAGGCTTAAAATAGAGCCCTGTGGAACACCACTAATGACAAATTGCCAGTCTGATGTTGTTGTTGTTGTTGTTGTTGTTGTTGTTGTTGTTGGCTGGACTTCGCGAACGAAGATCTTGGGATAAACCTGCGCAATGGATTTTTTAGGTGAGGCACAGTGTGTGCGGAACTGGCCCCACCCCCTTTACTCCTGAGGCTCATCTTGCCACGGCCGAGCACGCTCGGATGGTGACAGCGAGTTCCTCCAGGATTTGAACCGGCGTCCTCAGAGGAGGAGCCGGCTCCACAGGCGGGGGCCTACGCCACTCGGCCAACGCCCGCCGCCTCTCAAGTGTAACATCTCAGATTAACATTAAGGAAAAAAACCAACAAACAGAAAAGCAATAATGTCAGGTTGTTGAGCGATCCTGGGAGCCCACATGGGTCAGAGCACTAGGGGAAGACCTCACCTTTTCCTCTTTGCCACCAAATGACACAAACATGGCACTGCAGCCACGCCTGCAACACGAGCTGGGGCAGTCATTCTGATGTTACCCCATTGGTAATTCACCATTACCCTTTGTGCTTGACCCATAAACCAATTGTTCACCCACCACATGATGTTGTTTATCCAGCTGTGGGCTGGACATTTTGTCCAGAAGGGTCCTGTGACAGACAGTATCAAAAGCTTTACTGAAATCCAAAAAGATTGTATTAGCTGGCTCAAATACATCAAAGATGAAGAAAATTTTCTGCAGAATTTTCACTTTCCTCTTCAGTTGTCATTCTAGAATTAACTGAAGTAGATCACCTCTTCTTCATGATTGTGCATTGAATGGAAACAATTGATATATGAGCAAATTAAACCTATGTTTAGGATAGATAATCTTAGACATTTAAACCTTCTCTAACCTGAACAGGGAATGCCATTTCTAGGGATTTGCATCAGTATTACTGAAGCAATTATTTAACTCGGGTTACAGCTACTCAGTTAAAAATATTAAGAATCATCTAATTTACTATTATTTTTCTAGTGTTTTAAATTACTATTATTTATTTTTCTAGTTGGGTTTTCAGGGCATTGGAGGAAGAGTATGAGACTAGGAGTCACTCAATTCAAATCAGGGTTCTGAAACTTTCAAGAACTTAATAGGCTGATATGAAGAAACATATTTCTTGATCATCTACTGTGTAATCATTTAGAACTCATCTTAATTTCACAGATGACAGACTTTTTCAGGAACTCAACTACGTATTTTTAAAAGTTATCATATAAAAATTAAATATTATAGAGCTGCTTAATTTTTATGCAAAAG
>VXAU01001468.1:136052-150361 GCA_013399695.1 Formicarius rufipectus | reverse complement strand
TGCATAATTTTGTTGCTTTAGGTTGCATTTTCAACTAAAGAAATTCAAGATAAATTTTATGATCCATTAAAAGTTAACAATATGTTAATATTATATTTAATAATATTAATATTTTAATAGTATTATTAATAATCAAATTATATTTTTATTACAAATAGAGTATTGGAAAATATTTATATCTTGGATAAAAAAGGGTCATGCTTAAAAGCAAAGACATAGTTTTTGATAGTCTCTTCAGTAGCTTCAGTTGCCTGTCTCAGAATTCCAAGCTGTTCCAAATTTTGCTTGGAGTGACAACACATGTAAGACAATTACAAAATATGAAATAAGGTGAATGATTTTTTAAACATGCAATTGTTTTAATAAGGCAAGCCTAACATGTTTTCCTTCACCGGTCTAAAATATTTCGCATATTTATGGATGAAGCCCAGCGGTGTAATCAAAACTGAGAAATTTCATGTGAAGATAAATGAACCACATGAGTACATTGGAAAAATTGTAGTTTAGATCAATAGTAACAACAAAAAATGATACTATATCTTTATTATTTTATATCTTTAGATTTCTATAGATAACAACCAAAATGGTTACACATCTTCTTTCCATTGCAATCAAATTGTTATAAAGTAAACCTGATATATATGTAGCAGTGTATGTGTAGGAAAACAATAAATGAAGTAAATTTTATATAGTGGTTTAGTAATAAATAAGTTTCTTTCAGTCATTAGGTTAAGAGATGTTTTCTGTCACCTTTGATTAAGTGTGACATTTAAATTTTTTTCTCAGTTAATATTTTTTACAGTTGATTATGAAGAGACTGAATATTTCTGTCTCTGAAATAGAAAATAGAGTAAGTTTTATTGGTTGTTGAATGAGCAGTTAGTAGTTTTTAAAATTTCAGTGTCTTAGGACTTCTAGATCTAAGAAAATGTAAATGAAATTACCAGTTCTTAACAATTAATTCAGAAAGATTTAAGTTGTGACATTGCTAATTAAAGCTATGTATAAAATATGGAAGACAAGACTGGTTAAAAAAAAAAAAAGGCAGAAGGGTGCAACTCTCTACTTTAAGCCACATTTGTTGATTGCACTGGATTCTTCTGTTTGCTTCTTTGTTCAGGATTTTTTAAATTAAAAACTGTTTTCAAAAAACGTTTTGTCTTTTTCTTTCTGGAGAACATCCATATAAATTGCTCTTTTGTGTAGTTTTATATGGGTTGCAAATATTTGTTTTTCTTTTGTTTTTAGCAATGGTAGTGGCTTCCTTTGATGGAAATTTTGCAACTAGTTTTGGTATACAGGTTTGCATTCTGAAATGTTTTGAAGAAAAGTAAGAGGAATACTTTTTAGTTGTTTAAATGTCTTTTCCAGGAATTAGTGGATATTTCTATACTACATAATCTCTGTGGAAAGAAACCAAAAATATCATGAAACCTCTAAGCATAAAATATAAGAGGATTTAATAATATGATTCAGTTGCCTGAATCAAATTGTGAAATCTGTACATCTTGGAAGTCTGGACTTTCCAACATGGTGGTGTAAGTAAAGGATGCAAAATAGATTACTCCAGTGTATTTTACCGTGCTGTAATATTTTCTAATTTTTCTACAGTGACTCCTATTAGTTATGAAGAAACAGAATTAATATTGTTTTGTTTTCAATCCCAAAACTTGAAGATCTAAAAGTGATTTTAACTTCCCTAGACAGAAAAAAACCTCACCTCATGCTTGGAATAAATTAATAATACTGAAAAAGTGGTGTTTCTTTTCTTTTTTGTTTGTTTGTTTGTTTTGTTTTGTTTTGTTTTGTTTTGTTTTTTCCTGATTTTGTTTGGAAGAGTAGGACAGCAGGAAAAAGAAAAGGCGGCACAGGATTCCTTGTATAAGGTGGACTTCACAGAATCGCAGACTGACTTGGGTTGGAAGGGATGTCGGGGAATCATCTAGTCCAACCATCCTGCTGAAGGAGATTCACTTAAAGCAGATTTGCACAGGAACACATCCAGGTGGGTTTGGATATCTTCAGAGAAGGAAAATCCACGGCCTCTCTGGGCAGCCTCTTCCTAGTGCTCTCTCTCTCTCAAAGTAAGGAAGTTTTCCCTGATAGAGTGATGGAACTTCCTGTGTTTCAGTCTGTTGCCCCTTGTCCTGCGCCTAGGCATGCCATCCTCTTGACACTGGCCTTTAAGTAATTTTTATGCATTGATAAGATTTTCTCTCAGTTGCCTCTCCTACAGGCTAAACAGGCTCAGCTCCCTCAACCTTTCTTCATAAGAGAGATGGTATAGTCTGCTAATCATCTCCAGAGTCCTACACCGGATTCATATGGTGTTTTCTTGTCTCTCTTGAACAGAGGAGCTCAGAACTGGACTCCAAATGCAACCCACATGCAGAGTAGAGGGGCAAGAGCACCTCTCTCTGCCTGATGGCAGTGGTTTTCTCCTAATGTAGTCCAAGACATCATTGGCTTTCTTGGACTCTAGGGCACACTGCTGGCTCATGGGCAATTTGTTTACCAGGCTCTGCAGGGGCTTTCCAGTCAGCTGGAATACCAACTTGTGCTGCTGGTATTCCCCCCTCAGGTGCTGGACGCTGCATTTGGTTTTGTTGAAGTACTTTAAGTTCCTCTCTGGCCAGCTCTCCATCCTGTGGAGGTCCTGCTGAAAACACATCTTTATGGTGTACCAGGCACTACATCCAGACATGTATCATCACCAATCTCCCTGAGGGTATACTCTATTCTGCAACCAGGTCTTTGATGAATAAACTGATCAAGAATAGGCCAAGTATTGAACCGTGGGGGGAATACCACTAATGACAAACCTCCAACGAAAATCTGTACTGCCGATCAGAACACTCTAGGATCTTCTGTTCTTAATCCACTGCAATGTCACTCTTCTATCCCACATTTTCTGAGCTTAGCTATGAGGATCTTAGGGGAGACAATGTCAAAAGCCCTGCTGAAGTCAAGGTAGACATCCACTTCTCCTCTATCATCATCATAGAGGACCTTTGACAACTCTATCATTGATATTTCCTGTCTTTTTAAGCATATATTGACTCCAAAGGTGGCACTTGTGAGAGATGTTTTGCTCACTTGTTATGGAGGCACCCATCAACTAGGAGCTCTACTGACAACATGAATATTATTATTAGGGATGTGCCAAAAGCAAGGTGCCTGTTCTTTCTTTGTGCTCTCAGCAGGCATATGTATCTTCCATAGATGATGCAGGTTTTCTATTTATGGGGAAACAAAGCATTTTAGCTGCATACAATAGAGGTATAACCACGGTGCCTGACTGAAAGCAAATCTGAAATGAAAAGGGAAAAATAGCTGTTTATTTATTAATAGAAAGTTTTACCAAAGGTTTGGGTAGTCTACCTCAATAATAGTGAATTCAAAAGAATATTTCTAAGTATTTAAGTATACTTACTTTCAATGATCAATACTTTTGCTACACTTCTGCAGTATAAATCTCAACTCTTACTGTAAGTGGAACACTAGCAGCAAGATGATGGGTCTGGGTCCTGCATTTGGTTATTGTGTGTAAGCAAATACAGAAAAAAAGAGAAAAAATCAACAGACAAAGGAAAAGGTTCTGGATCATCTAGCAAGAACCTCAGTACATGAGAAAATTAAATAAAAAGTAGTACTGTAGATGCCATAGAAATATGGATATTTGAAACAGTATAGGTTTGTTCACTTTAGAGGAGAAATACCTTTTATATTAATCAGCTGTATTCCTCAGTGAAACTATTCTTTGCTCAGGAAAGAAAAAGGCAGAGAAATTTATGAATAGAATAGAAATACAGTAAAAAGGCAGTTTTCATGCTGAAAAATTGTTAAACGTGTTTCTTCAGCAGTGTCCAATGCCAAGAACTCTGTCCTTCATCCTCACTGAAATTGTAGGTTTGCTTGCTTTTCTCACCATTACATAATCTGGTTCTTCCCATATCTCTGCAGCTTTTACTTACACCTTCTTTGTTTGTGCCAAAAGCAACTGTTTGTGTAGCTAGTCAGTGAAAATGAATGAAAATGTTTAGAGACTGGCTCAATACTAGCTGAAAAATCAAACCAAACCAAATACCTTCTAGGTAGATTTGCAGATCTCTAAAGCCCAAGGCTTTTGAAAAGTGACACTTAAAAAAAAAAAAATTTAATTCAAGAGTAGCAAGTTTATACAAGAATTACTGTCAAACAGCCAACACACTTTTGCAAAATAGGTATGAAAATTAAAGTGGATGACAACTATCATGTTACCAAATGGTTTTATACTCTTTGGAGAAAAATATTTTTATTTCAGATCTGTATTGTGTAAGAAATTAATCTACCTTGCTGCTATACTCACCAGTGCTGTCTGCCTTTCCAGGCAATTTCTGAAAGTTTCAGTATTTTAATTGTATTTAAAATTCATTAAAAATAAAAATCTCTGGTTTATCTTCTCATTCTTTAAGCATATTACAAGAAATTTCAATGGCAAAATACGTTTCAAAAAAATATTAGAATTTCCTCCTGGCTGAAGTTCACTCAATTCAGCGTACTGAAGACAGCATATCTAGTCACAAGGAATTTGATGGGCTGAATGAGTAGTAGAAAATGGCAAGTTTTATCCCTAAGTGTCTTGAGTAAACTGGAATTGCTGAGAGACTCTACATGGGAAAGATAAATTTACAGATTATTCAATTAATTTTTACTTTTCATTTCAACATTAAAACAAAATTTTGAAGAATGTAGTTATGAGTGAGAACAAATAATGATATCCTTTCTGAAATAATTTGATGTTTCCTGTGTATTAGAATTTTTTTTGGCTGCATAAATATGCCTAAAACCAGCTTTGTCAACAATGTTTGTAGCCTGTTGTGCTTATTACAGACACAAAGTTTGTCACAGAAACTGGATTCAGCCTGTAAGACAGAAAATATATCTTAAGCCTACTTAGTGTTCTAAGTATTTAGCACCATATAAGAAGTCTAAAAAAATACTTTTTCTAAGAATACAAACACTGCACAAACAAGCATAAATTGAAACAAACAGTTCTGCATTAATCCAGACATGCCACCACAGAAATTAAATGCAAGAAATACTTAATCTTTTTGAACTTCATAGGGTTTGCATGAGCTCACCTCTCAAACAAGCCAAAGTCCATTTGGATGGCATCCCTTTCCTCCAGTGTGTCTACTTCGGCAGAGAGCTTGGTGTCATCAGCAAATTTGCTAAGACTTTAGCAGATTTGCTCAATCCCACTGTTTCTGTCTCCAATGAAGATGTTAGAAAACCACAGTCCCAATATCAGCTTCTGAGGAATGCCATTTGTCACTGTTTTTCATTTGGACATTGAGCCATTGCCCACAGGTCTTTGAATGTGATGATCCAGCCAATTTTTTATCTACTGAGTAGTCCAACCATCAAATCCATGTAACTATTTTATCAAATAATTTCTTTAGAAAATCTGAAAACCAGTCTATATAATGCATATAAATACTTAATAGATTTTAAATTATTGCATAATTCTAACAATAAACGACTTTAAAAATCAGTTCTAATTTGTGTATTAAATCACCCGAGAGTTTGGTTTAGTCCATTGAAGTTCTTAAGGCACAAAATACATGGATTAGAGGGAAATAAAAGTCTTGAATTATATACATTGCTGAAAATATCTTCATATGCATTATGAAACATACTTTTAATTCAGATTCTAAACATTTACTTACAAAAAATAGCCTGCTACACTTTTGTAATATTGCTTTGTTGACATATCTGATTATACAGCCCTGTAAAACCAGTTGGTTCAGTCTCTGGAAAAAAAAAAAAAAAAGACCAGTAATTTATACTGGTGATTTTTTTTTCCTCACAAAAATGAATATACCTACTAAAGCAAATACTATTCTTACTTTGATTGGTGCCTGAATTAAATTCCGACATGAGGAAATGGCTAAAATGATTGAAAAAACCCAATGCAGTCCAAGGTGCCCATAATATGCCAAAAGTTTTGATACTTAAGAATACAAAAATCACTTGATTACACTCAAGAAAATACTAGATATGAGAATGCTAAGTGAGACCTCTAAGAGAGAAATATAAAGGTGGGAAAAAGGAATGAAAAGAAGCTGGGCTCTCTTAAAGAAAGACTTATACAGTTATATGCAAATATTCCAGTGGTCTGTATTACAAAGGAATAATTTGAATTTGTGTGTTGTTCCCTAATGGAACTATCACTTTCTCTTTTGTTGTGAAGCCTGCCTCACCTTTTCTTTGGGGAAAATGGAGACTAGAAAATTTCTATTGCCACAATCATTAGAGGGTTTTATAGATAAGCTAGACAAGTGCTTGCTTAATTACATACAAGATTGCCCATGCATACTGTATTACATATATATTTTTCTATCACATGTTAATTTAAATGTTACTCATTATAGCTTCACTTAACATAGTTGAATCTGATTTGTAGTAAGCAAAACTGGCTAGTTATCCTTTGATTTATTTTTTTTTTTTTTACAAAAAATATTAAAATATAGAGCAATGATTTTTATCTTACAACTTAGAGGTCTGAATTAGCTTGTCATTCTACTATTTTGTCACACATAAACTACTTGACTTAGATAATTTATACAACTGATGTCAGATATAGATGGATAGTAGATTTTCTCATGACTAATTCATAGTGTTATATATGTTATATATATAACACATAGCTGTCTATGGGTTTGATCCACTACACAGAAAAATCAAACAAAATTCTAATTAAATCACAGGCTTAGGTAAAAACCCATAATGTTCTTGGAAACATTCATATGGTGAAAGAATGCCAATCTGTGAATGATGTGAAAGAAAACAGGCAATCAAACATTGCCATGGACTAGAATGAAGAACTCTTTTCTGTGGTTGGAAAATTAACTAAGTGATCGCTAGTGCACTTGGATGTCTTTTTTCCTGATTTTTACTGGATTTATTTATCTTACTTTCTGTAAGTTTAAATATGTTTCTGACTTTGATCTTTCAGCCTTTGTGGTTTTTTTAGCTTTTAGGACATAATCAACTTTCAATCAAGTTTTATTCTGGCTGCCAGTAGTGTACAACTGCAATTCTAAAGGCACTTATTCTTCAAAGATAACTGTTCTGTTCAGGAACTAAGCCTAATTACACAATCAAAGTGTTGAACTAAATATATATAGTAACATACTTACAGCGATCCTTAGAGTTCACTTCTGATATAGAAAGAGAGAAAGGGTACTTTCTTGTAGAACGATGAACATAAATTTTCTTGGCTCATGACTTTTTTCAATGGAGTGACAAAGCTACGCTTCAAGTCTTCCCTTGGAGACTCTCCAAGGAACTCTATGGCATACATAATGAATCCTTTCTGGTGTCACCTTCAAGGATAATTATTGTGTAAGAAATTACAGTCTTCAGAAGCCCAGTACTGGTTTTGGAAGCATAAAGGACAACATACTGAATAGTGAGAAGTCAGCATCAAACTATCAAAAATGTAATCATGTTTCTTCAGTCCCTTCTTTCCCCCACCCAGACTCAGCACATGGACAAAATAAGGTGAACAATTGGTGTACTAGGAAAAGTTTTAAAAGCCTGAGTTTCAAATTAGAGCTTCATTACTTATAAGCAAAAAAAATAATACTTTTAACACTTTTTATATTTTTTTGAAAAATAAGTCATGGATCTCCACTTAATCAATGCCATTTATACTTTCATGGCTTTAAAAATTTTATCCTTAAGAATAATTAAGTCAGACATAGTAAAATGTATGGTACGTAACTATGTATATAAATTTTGAGTATAGAGAAAGAAAATAAGCAAAACCAATTAGTTTACTGACTTAGAATGTAAGCTGATAGAGGAGACATTTACAGTCAAATGCTTGTTCTAAGGAACGTTGAACGTTTTATCTTAAGTATGTCAGCACAGAGATGAGTATTACTTCTCCCAAATCAAAGTCATAACTGTTAGAAAAGTCATGCTCATATGTGTTCTCTTTCTTCTTCCAAATAGCATTTAAAGTGAAGCTCTTGCAGGTAGAAGAAGAAAAATTTATTTAAAAAATTCATTATCTAAAATAAATAAAATTATTAATAGATTTTTTTGAATAAGACATTTTAAGACACAAAAAATCCAATAGGTCTTATATCACAAAACCTATAGTGTGTTAGCCTGGAGAAGAGGTAACTGAGAGAGAGAAAATCTTATCAATGTATACAAATTAATTAATGCAGGTGACAAGAACACAGGTCCAGACTTTTCAGTGGTGCTCATCTACAGGACAAGAGGCAACAGACAAACTGAAACACAAGAAGTTCCATTTCTGTATCAGGAAAGTCTTCCTTACTTTGAATGAGAGAGAACACTGGAAGAAGCTGCCCAGAGAGATTGGGAAGATTCCTTTTCTGAAGATATCCAAACCTACCCGGATGCAATCCTGTGCAACCTGCTCTAAGTGAACTTCCTTTAAGAGAAGGGTTGGACTAGATGATTTCCAGATGTCCCTTTCCACCCAAGTCAGTCTGTGATTCTGTGTTTACCACTGTTGCTAAAGACATTATCTTACTTATGCAGAAATATGTTTCAGGCTTAAATGCAGGCAACTAAAATAAGTTTTTGCAAAGCAATCATGATTCCCTCAACTTTGAATCATACATGAGAAAATGAAATATGAAACCTAGGTGTAAGTATATATTTATGTATAATGAATGGTGTGCACATATATGTACATTTTACAAATTAAACAGATTGCATCCTTTCATAGAATATGCTTTTGATATATTTATTATAAATAGAAATACATTTGCTTGAAACTACTTAAGTCTGAATTAATGATTTAATTTAATAGCTGAAGATGTCATGAATGCCAGGAGGAGATGCAATTCACAGATTTGTCTATGTCTAAGGTTTGCCTTAGACAGAACATTTATCACTGAATATCTTAGTGTACTGAGATACCAAATAACACTTTGAGTCCAGTAATTTTTCTTGAAACTTCAATAGAAATGGATATTGATATATCCTGTCCACTCTTTTACTTAAGAGAAACTTCAGAAATCTTCCCTGAACCCAAGAATAGTTAAGATTGCCCACCAGCAGGGCCAACTTGTCCAAACTCCTGCTTACCAGGCAGGGTCTTGCTAGAACATATTGTACAGGATAATATACAGATGGTTCTTGAACATCTCCAGAGAGGTAGATTCCACAACATAAATGGCTTGTTTTAGAGTTCAATCACCCTCACAATGAAGAAGTTCTCCCTCATGTTCAGGTGGAACTTCCTGTGCATTAACTTCTGCCTGTTCACTCTGTTCTTATCGCCCAGCACCACTGAAAAGAGCCTGTTTCCATTGTCTTCACATCCTTCCTTCAGATTCTTGTATACATTGATGAGGTCCCTGCTCAGTTGTCCCTTCTTGAGTCTGAAGAGGCCCAACTCTCTTAGCCTTTCCTTGTAAGAGAGATACTTCAGTCCCTTAAACATCTTTGTTGTCATCCCCTGGCCCCGCTCCAGGAGCATCATGTCTCTCTTGTACTGAGGAGCCCAGAACTGGACACAGTATTTCAGATAAGAAGGTGGCAGGACTCTTGTAGCTTCAGCTGCTTGTCAAATCTCTTCCTAATGCACCGCAGGATATCACTGGCCTTTTGGCCCACACGGGCACACTTGACCACTTCAGATTTACATATGGTTAGGCAACTATTTTTTGTAAACAACATGCCACTACCATAGCAGGACACATCACTAATGTGATTAGTAATAATAATAGTATTTTTTATTCCTAAAGATTCACTCTTTTCTCTAGATTTTCCAAACTGTGCTTAGCTGGTGGCTGAGATATTATTAGATTAGGATCCAAATGAATTCAAGATGACTTTTTAGCTACTTCACTTTATCCTTATATTCATATATATCTATTTTAACCTAGCAAAAGAATTTTTTTCTTAAGTGATCATATAGAAGTGTACTAGGCTATTGGAAATAGGAGTGATTCAACACAATTGTCTGCTCCTGGATGGAAACTAGGCACTTGAACCTTTGACATTGACCAGAGTCAATGCTTTGACTCTGTTTTGGTCCTCATCTGAAAATCTGTTGAAGGTTTTTTAAAATCCCTGATGTTTTAGGTGTTCCATCCAGCACTGGGTAAGAAGCTGATAATGCTTGTCAACTCAGAGCACAGGCTCTGAATAACCGCAATAACTAAAAGTCAGTGCTATAGGTGGTAGATCAAATGAGAGAGAAAGTTACTGAAAGTGCCATAAACTTGGATAATTGTCTTCCTTTCCTTTTTTTTTTCTTTCTTTTTTTTTTTTAAGAAAGTCTATTGTCTGACAGATTTCTTTAAAAACAGAGTACTAATCAATAGGAAAATTAAATTGCTTTATCCAATAATACTGGGAGGTAAAATAAATTGAAAATTTCCCAGCCCTCTTGTGGTTTTGTGTGGTTGTGGTTTTGTTGGTTGTGGTTTTATTTGGCTTTTTTCTTGTAATTATGCAATAGTTGCCTGGATTTGTGGAAATATTGACTATCTTCACCTGCAAGCTCCTCTGGGATATAACCTTTTACTACTGGAAAAGTGTGCAGATATGCAACAGAAGTCTTACCACTGTGCCAGCAAGTGACTTGTGTCAGTTGCTATCTTTGTTACTAGTATGCAGCTCAAGATGTCTTTCTAAGAAAAATAGTATTCTGCTTGATTACAAATAATACAAACTTTCAGTCTTGCTACTGTAACAGACATAAATCATGTTAGAAATTGTCAGCCAGGTGCATTCACGACAACTATATCTTCCAAAAATTGACATTTTATTTCATAGAAGAAAATGGTATTTCTCACAGAATGACTAAAGCTATTCTAAAAAACAGAGTCTGACTTTTAAAAAGAGGATGTGATTATCCTTGGGTCTTTTTAGTTTCTAAAGGAAAATCTACGTAATTGTATGTTCCTCATAATTTGTGGAATTTGCCAATAGATGAGCAGGTTTAGACAAAGAGGAAATAAGACTCCATATATCTGGAACTTATTCCCGTGAACTCCCCTGTCCTCAGTGGAGTATNCCCATTAAAAAAAAAAAATTAAAACCCCATCCCTACTGAAATGTTCCAGAATCCATTTTAAGCAGAGCTAAAGGAAGAGGAGAGGATCAATTAGAGTTATGTTTGGACTAATGTTTAAATTGGAGCAAAAGGAACACTTTTATATATACTTGATTATGTTGCTGCAGATAGCCAAAGCATAACTGGATGAGATATTCCTGAGTTTTATTTTGTATTTTGTGATCTGAGAACAATTACAGAAGCATGCCTCTAGATGTTTTTTTTTTTTTTCCCTGGAATTATTTTGGATTGGATTTATTCAAGTGACTAACCAAAATGAGGAGATTCTACATGCAACAAGAAAGAGATGACAGACTTAGTAAAATGATACAATTTTTTGTATAGCCAGAAAGACATAGACTAATTAGCAGAAAAAGAATGAAAGACCTGGAGACTATTTGCCTCTTGTCAGACACACTGCATTTTCAAGCAGTACAACAGTCCCAAAAGTCACACTTGTGGATTTTCCAAGGCCGTATAGTTGACCATGTAGTGGTTTTGCTCAGGCATTGATAAAACTCTACTCCTTTCTTCCTAGTTCTTAACCTTACTCTTCAAATCCACATTCTTGCCGATGCTGTCTAAAACAAACTTTGTCAACTCTTCTACCCCAGCATGAAGCCAGGAGTTTGATTTGCTTTTGAGATGGGAACAACATGCTTAAATCCTAGAGCTTACTGAAATGAAGGATAACAGCTCTACATTTATATTTAAAGGAATTTCAAAAACATCGTTTTGTCTTTGTCTATATGGGTTATAGTTACATTGCTGAAGTACTAATGTTCCACACAGACAAAAATGACTAAATGTGATGTGACTGAGAAACAGTGCAGGAATAAGTGTGTTGCATAAAATCAGCTCTTAAAAAAGCTTATCAGACTCAATTTGTGAGTTTTAGAAGTCAGTCATTCTTTGTTTTGGTTCATTAGGTGTATTGCTAATTATTTTGTTGAAGCACGGAAATATATTTTCTATAGCATATATGCTTGCATTATGTAATTTTTCATTTTTATTGCTGGCATTTCTATTACATATTCGTGACATTTCCCAGCACTTATTAGTGCATATATATCTTTCTAAGATCTCTGAGGGGCTTCACCAAAGGTCTCTGGCGGTTGTTTCTGTCTGGAACCCCCAAAGTCCTAAGAGATGGCTTTATGAACTTCTTTAAGACAATACTCCTGGTTATATGTCAACCTGGCACTGCCTGTGAGGCTACTTCATCTCCTTTCCTTATTGTTTCTTTACTTTACTTGGTTGGTTTCTTTAAATCCTTTGGCTCAGCTATATAAAGGTTTCCATGGTGTATTTTGTTCCAAACACTATTAGTTTCATTACATCTCAAAACTCTGATATCAAGTGAAATGTAGATTGTGAAGTGTAAATACATATGAGTATAGAGAACGTGATTTCTGACTGAAAGCAAATGGCTATAACTTGGTCAAATGTACTTTTTGAAGGACAGAAATTGAAAGTTAGCAACTTATGCTTCTCATTTCACTTTAGTTTACTAACTTCAGGGAAAAACAAAACATTCTCACTGCAGGTCTCAGCTGCAATATGGAGATAACTGATCCTTCTGATATATCTACCACTAGCCTAGTGGTTCTAATTCATAAAAAACCTGTTCATTTTGCACAGTGAAAGCTTTCAACTTTTGCAGATGCATCATGTTTTGTATCTTTTTTTGATATCTGTACTGGAAAATCAAAGCAAAGACCTTGCACATTGAATAAAAAATGCAATATAAAATTCACAAAACACAGGACGGTTGCCAAGACATGAAAAAGGTTTTATAATGATTAGTCAAATTGATTATTATTATTTCACAGCTTGAGGGCATAAAAAATTTGTTGTGCAATTAAGATAAAAGATACAGATTAAGAAAATGTTTAAATCTGAACTGAAAAGAGTGGATTTCCAGGAAGATCACTTTTCAAGCTATAATTCGTCTCAATTAACCTTGAAATTCTACCAAAAAAAAAACTTCCCAGAAAAATATGCATTGTGTACATTGAATTCTAAGTTTAAAAATAACGTGTCAGGTATGGAACAATTCACAGCAAATCAATATATATAATTACACAAAAATTACAGGAATTTTAATGAAAAATATAAAAGGCATCTTATGAACAGCATTCTTTCTTTTACTTAAACAGGTTTTCTAGTTTATTTTATTTTATTTTATGTTAAGATTCAAACAATGAGATATTTTAAATTTCTCTGATAAAGTAAGTGATAGGGTAGAAAAACAGTTTTCTTCTTAATCTCTCAGTGTGTCTACCAGACACTTAAAAAGTTATAATTCCATGGTTAAATAGCAAAGCTGAACAGAAGAAGATGAACAGGAAGTTGTAAAGATATTTCCATAAGGCAGTGAAGAAATGAACACAATGAAGACATTAATATCTGTGTATGTATATGTATACGCATATCTCTCTGAAGAGAGATTTAATGAAATAGCAAGGTCAGTGACATCAAAATTAACTAGTTCCTTTATGACAGTATTAGAAACAAGAAAAGGACATAATCTAGCCTCTATCTGAAACTGGCTGTAAGTCATAAAACTGTAAAAGAAATATATGAAAGGAAATAAATACTCGTGAGACTTCTTTATTTGAGAAGTATCATCACATTTAGATGTATTCATCTATACTGTGCCTAAAATAGATCTCTTGTGTTTGTCTCAAGCCAAAAGTGTAAGGCTGAGAAAGGAATGTATTTTTGATGCTTCCCCTTAGTAGCTACAATCCTCCAAGCAACTGCAGCTCAGAGCCTTCTGAAAAGAATGTGACATCTATGTCATTCATAACTCTCACCTGATTTTCCTTGATTGGCGTATTCTACCCATTCCTAAACCTTTGGAAGTTATCATCCAAAAAGTCTGCAGGACTGAAAGTTCAATGTCTGAAATCATATATGTTAATACAATTAAATATTTGACAAGAACTGGCTAAGATACATCATTCAGATTTTTTTTTTTTTTTTTAATAGCAGTCAAGGAACTTTATCATGGTTTATTATAAATATTTATTTAATTGAAGAAATTAAAAAAATAGAAGTAGCAATTTTTATAAATCCTGGAATGATGTTGGTGAAAGATAAGCACGAGGAACTACAGGCAGAATGTGTTAAAAAGCTTTTAATGAAGAATTTCACTGAAAAATTGTAACTGGGTTTCAACTGATTTTACATGACAGTCAACATGATTTTA
>VXAU01001468.1:124620-135988 GCA_013399695.1 Formicarius rufipectus | reverse complement strand
CTACATTTGTTTGATTTGTCTCATTTAATTAAGAACTGTTTTCTAAGGGACACTCATCAAGATGGTCAGATTTCAAGCAGGGCTTTTTCCTCCAAATATTATTTTGATCAATCTATATAGTATATTTTTATTCTATTTATAAAACACTAAAGCCACATGAATTTATATAATGAATTCTATGTATTACATTCACAGAAAAAAAATCATACTGAGAACTGATAAGAGGATATCAGATGAACTAGAACTATAAAGGGTCATAATGATCAGAAATAAATTTATTTTATATAAAATTACTCTGAAATTTACTTTGATTCTTTTCTAAAGTACAATAAATTCTCTGCATTAAAATCACTTGATAACATCAGCTTCATTTGAGAAGAATTTGAACCTTTGAAGGGAAAAGTGAAAAAGCATTATAAGCAGGTTTAGCAGAAATGACAGTATTATGGATAAAAATATACAGCTCAAATCCATTTTATTAGAATACATTAATTAGATGCCTAATAGTTCTGAGAGATGTAGAAATCAACCAAAGAATAATGATTGAGCTCAAGGCTTTTGTTTTTGTAGTACGGTAAAATGTATTCATGGCAATTTACATAAAATATATAAAATTTAAACATTTGCCTAAGGCCTTAAATGAACACCATAGAATGTAATGACTATCATGTACCAGTAACAGTCATTAATATTAGCTTCTGTCTAAATAAATATGATGAAAACTTGCTCTCAGATCCGTCCTGATAAAGTTTCTTTCAGAATTGTCAGACACCTGTTTTCCACCTAATCTCATTCTGATATTCAATCCAAGAAAATGGCACAATACCAGCTGCTATGAAGAACATTATCCCAGCCAAAACCAGTTTAACTAGGTAAAGTTATATCAATTGTATACAAAGATTAGCTTGTTTAAAAATATAGGGGATGTCGATCAGTGCTTCACTGGGTGTCATCCTGAAACATCATATTGCAACACCTGAGTGCTTTTTGATTCTACCATATTAAGTGTTGGTATGAAAGAATAAGTTTATTTGTAGAACTACTTTTGTTCTAATAAATAAAGAGGTGTTTTTTTTTTTTAATTGAACAGTAGCAATAGCATAAAGACACTCTCCAGAATTAAATCATCTGTAACCAGTTAGTGACTAAAATTTATAGGTGTACTAGAAGTGTAACAAAAAAATTGCACAGATTTTTATTTGTTATTTATTTGACAACAATTTGTTTAGCTTCTGCTATGACAATGATTCAAGATGCACTTTTCTATTAGATTGGAACATTACTGGGAATTACAGATTGTTCCCTTGCAAGTAGTGAATCCTAAAAAAATTGCACTTTCCAGAGAGGCTGCATTAACTACAGACATTAATACGTGTACAAGCAATAACGAAACTATACATTTAAAAGCAGAAACATGCTTACATTTCTGAATTTCTTTCATAGATATTTTTCTACTAATTTAATTCTTCTCTTCAAGCTCTGCTTGCTCCATCTTTGCAACTGTGAGTAATTGCCTAAATCTATCTTTTTAAGTCCTAGGGGAATCAATATTACTCTCTTTTAAGAAAAGGTAAATATAAATGGATTTTTTTTCTTAAAAAGGAGGGAAAAAAAGCAGTCTGTAAGTGGTGGATGAGGGTCTGAAGAAGTTAGATTTGCTTTAGAAACACCCATACAGGGCAGGACTTCGGAGAATGTCCCACATCCAATGGTAGGGATTCTTTTACTTTTGACTTCTAGCCTTGAGACTGGTAGAAAAAGGTGGTCACAGACTTAAGGATAAACCTTAAAGTGGGCATTTATGATTTTTTTCCCTGACTTTTATTTTCTTCTAGAATAGTTTTGCAAGGATTAAGACCAGAATAGTCTGTAACTGAAAATTAAGATAGTGAAAAATGCATATTAAGAAAAACGTTGCATATTTACTTTAGCTTTGTTTCTGAAAGACAAGCAGAAGGAAATGATTTGTCAAGAGGTTTTTTTTGTTGCATGACCTTGGGTTGTAATTCATTAAAAGGAAGGCTATAAATGATAGGAAAAATAATGATAGGAAAAATAATGTGTTCTCAGTTTCATTAAAATGTAAATTTCATTATAGAATCTGACCAATTCTCTTTTTTTTTTTTTAGTCTGCCTTTATTAGGGCTTTCAATGAAAGGAAAAGGCATTCCTTACTCAGTCAGTATGACATTTTGGATTATTAATATCAGGCTAGAATTTTAGTAAAATAATTATTAATTTGTCTTTTTTTGGCCGTTTTAAAAGTATGAATTTGTCCTAGTCACAATTACAATTTAAAGACTGGGACAAATCCATACCTTTAAAATGAATAGTAGAAAAATTATTTGAGAATGATTTTACTTGGACCCCTATTAGCCTACTTTCATAAAGAAATGGGGTACTGTAATTTGATTCCATAATATTTATAATATGAAATAATGTTGCCTTTCAGTGGCAAAACATTTTGTACATATTAAATGTTGAACTTTTGCAATTTCTATCAGCTGCTATATCAATTTTCACCTCCATAAATCCCAAGCCATATCATTTAAATGAAATGAATGAGCATATCATGTGTGCTTATATTACAAATATGGTGTGGACACCCCATAGCAACCTCTTTGTATCTGCAGGGGATCTACATTGATGCTAAAGAGGGACTTTTAATTTGGAATTGTAGTGGTGGGATGTGGAGTAATGGGGACAAATGGAAAGATGTGAAATTTAGGTTGAATATTAGGAAGAAATTCTTTACTGTGAAGTTGGTCAAACACTGGAATGTGTTGCCCAAGGAGACTGTGGGTGCCCCAAACCTGGAAGTATTGACGATCATTTTGGTCAAGGCTTTGAGCAACCTGATCTAGTGCAAAGTGGAGCTAAATTGTCTTTAATGTTCCTTCCAACATTCTGTGATTTTATATATTACCCTCTAAGATCACTGGGTGATTCTTATAAGAAATGTTCCAAGCATAATATTGCCTAGAATATTCACATTGCTTTGCTTTGTTTTGTTTCTTTGTCTTTTTTCTCATCTTATTTCACATCTTAATTTCACTAATGTGGTCTGAAGTCAATGCAATGCAATCTTTACTGAGGACAGGTGAAGGAGGAGACATCAACAAAGACTGGTCAAACCAAAATGAATCACAAATGGAAAGTAATATTTTCCATTACAACATTTCCCCTAGTCTATGGCTTTGTTTCAAACATCTTTCAGTGAAGTGAAACTACAGTCATATGCCTAAGATTAAAACAGTTAAAAGTGCTACCTGGGACAAAGGAAAAAAAGGAGTTCTAGAAAGCAGGCAGAATACTTTTTGTTAAACTTCCCTACCTTGTTCACAAGAAGGCAGAGACTTTTAAAAAAGTAATAAAACATTTTAATTATATCCACTTACTCTATATCAGTGGAGAAATCATTACATTCTGCATATGGGTATGAACCAAGGGATGACTATGGCGTAGTTAACATTGCCCAGAGGAAAGCATGTCTCCAAGCATGGGTTATTTGGAAAAAAATTAATAATTAAATTATTCCCCAGATTTAGAAAACTACAGAAAATTTTAGGAAAATGTCATGAGAGACAGCTGTCAGGGACTGCTGAGAGAATAACTTTTACCAATAGATGAAACTGGCTGCTGCTGCAACAAACACTTGTTGTATACTCTTTGCCATAAAACTGCTGTTTCTGCAAGTTTTTATATTGTTTAAATGTTGTAGTTAGGATAAAAGCTGTATTAGATAGGTAATTATTACCATTCTATTACTTCTGTATGTCCAACTGTTCTGCTTGGTTCTGGGAGCCCCGGTTACAGACCCCTGATTGGTTCATGTGATGCCAAAAAGCACGAAATAAATGAACTGCTTAGAGCCAATTTGATCTTTAAGCAGCAAAGGTATTTATTGCAGCGCCGGGAAGCGAGGCAGTTCGCACTGCACAAACTCGCTTCGAAGTTCCAGCAAGAAACGTGGTAATTTATCCAGTTGACATTCAAGATTACATCATCTTAACATACATATTCATGAAGTTGTGATAGCTAATTATCATATTCATAAGAGGTAGAGTTAGGGCGGAGCTCAAGGCACAGCTTTCCAGGATCTTCTCTTGGCACAGTTTTTAGGTGGTCCTTCTGGTCTTCAGCCTCTCTTCAGGGGTCGTTTTCTCCTCTTTCTCACCGTGACCTCTCCACTTTCTTTGTTAAATGACCCAGCTAGTCAAGCTTGCAAAACATCTTGGCTTGAGGCCTTTCTACCTTATTCAAATGGCCATGTTACCCTGATTTATGACCACTGGGTTTCTCGTATAGCACTCTTAGCAGTCTTCTGGTTTTGGTACAGTAACTAGAACAGGACAAGTTATTCATTGGGTATCAGGCAGAACAAGCATCTAGCAATTTTCTAACAGAGCAAGGTACCTTTACTAATTCAGTTAACTCTTTTAGGCCTCACTTCTGCTTCACATGTACCCCTAAAACCTTACTGGTTGGCTGGTGGAGCAATACAGCTCCACCCTATAAGGCTAAGCCACCCCCAGTTTTCCCTTATAAGTTATAAATCCTCCTTCCCTTTTCCTTTTGTGTCGTGGTCTGCCCCTAACTCCACCCACGTTCTAGAACCCTCCGACCGAACCCTATAAGTATCCCATGCTCTCCTTAGAAAGTGTTCATGCCCGTTCACACCCTTCCTCAAGTGGACCAATCCTTCTTTCCCTTTCGGACCGCGACAAGAAAACATCCACTGTGAATTAGGGAATGCATATTTATAAAGGGGCACACTATCAGGAGTAATGTATACCTGGAATACCAACTACTCCAGGGAAACACCCTGTTCACAGGTTTTCTGTAATTGCATGGTTTTATTCACTGACATGACCTTGCATTCTGGGATCTGAGAAACTTTCCTACAGATTAGTAAGAAAACCAACATGTGCTTCTGAAAAATTTCTGTTCATGGATCGATATTTTTCACTAAATCCAACTTCTCTTTGATGAAAAGTCTTGCTCATCCAGAATGCTGAGTTTTCATGTATTGTGTCGTTTTGGAAACAAAAATGCAGTGCAAGGGTTGCTATTTAATTTGGTGCTGTTAAATGCATTTTCTGAGCTACCAACTACAGTCTGACTGCTGAATAAACATATGCAGAGGCACAGCTCTGACTTCTCAATTTCTTTTCCTTCTACATTTGAAATGGGAATATATATGCAAATATATGCATATATAAAACAAATGTATATAATTATATTACTTACTGCTTGGAATAAAAAAATAGGTTGGTATAAGTCAGTAATTCATTTACACATAATTATGACAAAAACTCTTTTGGAAATTGAAGATGAATGACTACTCTTCATTAGCCTACATTTCCACGTACTCCTGCACAGAGTAAGAAAACTAGTGTTTTTCACATATGTAGTTGATACAAAAACTTCTCCACAGACACCCCCTTGACATGGAGGAGAAGCTTGTGTGCCCTTATGACATTGTGAGCTATGCTGGCAGTGGTTTATACCTCTGGTAGGGTCTTCCATGGTAGTCAGGTCTCAACTGAAGGGTCAAAGTGCGTCCTTGTGCAGGATGGGCTCATCAGCTGCCCGGCTACCATCCAAGGAGAAGGACAACTCTAACTCCAAATGCGGGCAGACAGAGCTCGCTTAGCCCTGTAAGGCCATCCATCTAAGAGAAGGATACTCTAACCAACCCTACATCCTGAGGACCTCACTGTCACCATCCAAGCTTGCTAGGCCCTGGCAGATGAACCTCAGGAGTAAAGGGTGGAGCCAGTTCTGCGCACACTATTGATGTCAAAAAACATGAAATAAATGAACTGCCTAGAGCCAATTTGGTCTTTAAGCAGCAAAGGTATTTACTGCAACATTGGGAAGTGAGGCAGTTTGAGCTGCACAAACTCGCTTCGAAGTTCCAGCAAGAAACGTGGTAATTTATCCAGTTGACATTCAAGATTACATCATCTTAACATACATATTCATGAAGTTGTGATAGCTAATTATCATATTCATAAGAGGTAGAGTTAGGGCAGCGCTTGGGGTGGAGCCTTCCAGGATCTTCTCTTGGCACAGTTTTTAGGTGGTCCTTCTGGTCTTCAGCCTCTCTTCAGGGGTCGTTTTCTCCTCTTTCTCACCGTGACCTCTCCACTTTCTTTGTCAAATGACCCAGCTAGTCAAGCTTGCAAAACATCTTGGCTTGAGGCCTTTCTACCTTATTCAAATGGCCATGTTACCCTGATTTATGACCACTGGGTTTCTCGTATAGCACTCTTAGCAGTCTTCTGGTTTTGGTGCAGTATCTAGAACAGGACAAGTTATTCATTGGGTATCAGGCAGAACAAGCATCTAGCAATTTTCTAACAGAGCAAGGTACCTTTACTAATTCAGTTAACTCTTTTAGGCCTTGCTTCTGCTTCACTATGCGTCACCAAAAAAATCCACTGCACGGCTTGAGGGATTTACCCACATTTGCAAAGCCCTGCAGGGACAGGCAAGGGATGGAATGGCAGGTGATGCAGTCCTCAGGATGTAGGTTTGGTTAGAGTATCCTCTTAGATGGATGGTCTTACAGAGCTAAGCAAGCTCCATCTGCCCTAGTTTGGAGTTAGTGTTGTCCTTCTAGGATTGTAGCCGGGTGGCTGACAAGCCCATCCTGCCTGACGACACACTTTGTCTGAGCCTTCAGTTGAGACCTGACCAGCATGGGAAACCCTACCAGAGGCATAAATCATCACCAGCATAGCTCACAATGTCATAAGGGCACACAAGCTTCTCCCCCATGACAAGGGGGTGTCCATGGAGAAGCATGTTTGAGCTAAATTAATGTCATATGTTAGAAAGTTGTTGAAAAAAGTTAAGAAAGCATCGTAGAATGAGATTTCTTTTATGAGAAGTTTGTTAGAACTGAATAAAATCCTTGAAGGTTTTTATTAGACTTTATTTTCTGAAAGTTTCTGCTGCTCTTCATTCTGTATACAGTACCTTTTTTGACAATGCATTATCTTCATACTAACCACAATGAGTTTTCCTTAACATGCATTATGTTTGTAAGATTCATATTAAAGAAAATATTCAGTTAATTTCCTATCCTAATATATATATCGTAGTCTATTTTAAATGCAACATGTAATAGATAAGGTACATGGACTTTTTAGGGCTGCCACTAACACAATCTCAGAGAAATGCTAGGATATAATATCTGAAGACCAAAAATCATTCTAGACATTCTAGACATGCTTTTAATGCCATCAGTCTGGTTTAACTTAATTTTATTGCCGATAAATATTAAAATGTAGTTATATGTCTATATTAGAGAATCATAATTGATCTATTTGCAGCTGAATTAACATAAGGTCTGAGCTCAACAACCATAAGATCTCCTTTAAGACGATATAATGAAGGAGAAAAGAAAAAGCCAAAATTTTAAAATTTTGTATAAGATAGAATAAAATAATTTCACTCTGGCATGTAATTACGTATCAGAGGTGTATGTAGATAGGCTATTTCTAATACAGACATTAATCGTAGTCTTAAATTTTAATGATCTCTTTCATAGAAACTAATGCAATGAATTAATTTTTCTTTGAGATGTTTGTTGCTCTATCTGTTGGACAGACCCGTACTGAACAGAAAGAAAATTAAAGTAAATTAATTATTGTTGAAACGTTCCTAAGAAGGCAGAAGTTGAAATATTTCTAGGCAATAATGAAGATACAGTACACAAGATATTCACAGAGATTTTTAGTACAAAGCTGAGATTTCATATAATCTTTCAGAAATTAGTTAGTTTAAATCAATTTTGTATTGCTATTATGATCACAGTGGATAATCTAGTATGTTGAGATCATTCAAATATGTTCTGTACAATGACAAAGTTGCTAGCTGCCTTATTGTAATTTATGAACTTGTTTGCAACAGGTGAGTTAAATAACCATTGAGTAATAGATGACTTAGTACTTGTAACTTGTTTTCTTGTCATCTAGTATACCATTATCCCTGTACCAATTTGCCAGCTGATGTTTTTTATTTGCATGGCCCACTGCCAACTGGTTGCCATTTCCTCAGTCACAGCAGAATGGAAAACAAGGTATTGCTACACATACATGCTCACTTCTATTGGTACTTTGCCCCAGGAATAAACTAATTGCTGCTGTAAAACACTGTTTGCACCTTACCCAGAATTCATCTATGAATCCTCAGAGAGACGTTTGTAAAACTGCCAGCTGGCCCTTTCACTTTGACTAGACAATTAATAGGTGGCTGCCAATTAGCTGTTCACACTGGAGCATTTAAGAAAGAAAAAGTCTACAGACATGTAAATTAGATTCAACATCTATTGCTCATACTGATTATTCTTTGCTTCATGGATCTTAGAGACTATAGTTGGAAAAGAATCAATTTGTCATCTGTCTCTGCCAATGCTGGTTTAGTTGCTATTGTATGTTTACTGGTGCTATTTTGCTGAGTTAGGTTTCAAATTACATCTTTCCTAATATTTTTCCTCAGGTANGGTTCACTTGTTTAACAATGAGGCTGAATGATTCCTACATTCATTTATTGCCTCAAAATACTCTTCCTTCATGTCTGCTTTTTGTCATTCTCCATCTGCTGCTCTTAACAGTCAAACATGAGTTTCTTTATTTAAGTGATGCAGTTACACTTTATCCTTCTTGTGCACATACCATCATTCACAAAGAAAATTTCTAAAATTTCCGAAAAACAGTTTTGCACATAGATCCCTTTACTTCTACTAATCATTGTTACTAAGCTCTACTCAGAACCTTATCCTGTGGCTGTATTCTAGTTTGCCAGATTTATTTTTGTCATAATAGAAGTTCTAATTTTCAGAAGATTAAATAATAAATTTGATTTAGAGTTTGGGAAAGGGAAATGGAGTTCACTCCCTTACAGATAAGGTATCACCAGAATCATCAGCCATTTGATGCTGTGTAGTGAATTACTAAAGACTCTTTTTCCGAAGACTCTGAAATATTTAAATCACCCTGACACTAGAATTCCATCTGTTTCTTGATATTGTATAAGGTTCTTAATATCTAAAATTGCATTTTACCATTTTCTTATGTCGGGTGCCTATCTGAGCTGACTGTCAGATGCTCAACAAACAATAAACAAATTCTATTGTTATCACAGTTACAATGGCAAGAATATAAACCTTTGAATGGCAGGAAACAACTTTGTTTTTCTGATTAGGCTGACAAAACTCCCCAGAGACTTGTCGTCTTGAAAGCAGTGATTGCACAAGTTAGTCAATACAAATTCTTTCTGACTTTTCACGTATTTTTAGAATGAATAAAGACATTTTACAGTGTAATCAGTTTTGTTACAGTTAGTTTAGACAGACAAGAAGGCTCATATTCTGTAAAGGATTGTATTATTTCAAATCAACTGTTCTTAGAAGGTCAAGACAACCACTAAGAAGCCATCGGAAATATTACATACAATTCTGATTATGTTTGTTCAAGAAAGATGAATTTGGTTTGAAACAATTTAAGACAACGGAGATAATAAAGAGCATAAGTCTTATCAATGTGTCTGGGAAGAAAGGATAGGATGAACATGAGGTAGTAAGAAATAGTAATGGAAATTCTACACACTAGAATATATATTAACAAGTCTTGATTAAATTTATTCTTGAAATTAAAGGGAACTATTAACTGACAGTAGAGTTGTTGAAAAGAACAATGAGAGCCTAATATATATGTGAACAGGACTATAAGTGTTCTAGGAATAACTGGGGTCTGGAAGGAGAAACTCCAGGTAAAGTTCCAATGATCTTATCAAGTGGTAAGAGCTGACAGCATGGAAGATCAATCACAGAATCACAAAATGATTGAACTTCAGAGAGACATTTGAAGGTAATCTGATCTAATGAGCCTACTCAAGCAGTTATGGGCAAAGAGTTGTGACCTGGATCCTGTCCATATTATTTTTAAAGATTTCAAAAGGCAGAAACTTCAGAAACTCTCTGGGCAGCTTGTTCTCATGCCCAATCACCACCCTAGTGAAAAGTGTTCTCTAATGTTCATCAAACTCTTCTTCAATTTGTGTCCTCTTGTCCAGTTATGGATTACCACTGGAAAGAACCTTTTTCCATCTGCTTTACAACCTTGTTTCAGATATCTGTACAAATTCATTAGGTCCTTGCAAAACAAGAGATACCATATGTGTTGAAAGACATTGACTAATCAGTCACTGTGTTTTACAAAAGAAAAATGAACTTAAAGCTCAAGCTTCTGATGTCCTAAACTCTTTATACTAGCTTCTTTGTTACATAATTTTTTTCTTCGTGATAGCAAAGCTGATTTTCCCTCTAGTACAGTCCTAAAGTACTCTTGATTTTTTCCTAAAGCTGGAACAAAGTTTCTTTTGAAATACCAATCAGGTAACCTTGAGGATAAATAACTGCTTACCTCAAAGTTTTGTATAAGCATACAAAGTCTTAGCATGCGGAATTAGCAGGAAATCGGACACAGCTCCACGACCAATATGATCTCCAGCTAATGTCAAATTTATTGCTAACAAAACTTATAGTTTTATACAATTTAGAGCATCAGCATCATACATGTGTCAAGCATTTATTGGCTATCACATACTGTTCACGCGATTTCTTTATTTTATCATTGGCTAAAGTTATGAATAACTATTGTTCTTATGGTCACAGTCTCTTGTCACGTAGGCATCTTCTTGTTCGTCTATTTTGCAACTTCATACATCTTTCTCATCCGCAGTCTTCTCTTTCATGTATCTTTTTCAAGGTTCTCACCACACAGCCGTATTGTCTCCGAAACTCAGAATATCTGGATTGCTCACATTCACAATATGGCATTGTTCTTGCAAATATCCCAGATTAGCATATGACAATTTTCTGGGCATTGAATCGACAGATTATTGATTATTTGACTATAAATGGTGGCTGCTCTAATAGTCAACACAATGATGTCTTGTGCTTTGCAGACTGCTGTAAAACTGTGTGGTAGTTTGTCTGTAGGCCTTCCCTAGAAACAGGGATACAAAACCAAGGAAGTATTCCATATCATTCCCTTACATAATCAGGTGTATAATGACAGGAGTGAGTTTCCTGTCTGTCTCTCTCTCCTTCTCTCTCACTTGTCAGGTGGACACGGAGCCAGCAGCTCTCGGTGTTTAGGCCTCGGCTTATCTCTCTGAGCTCAGGCCTGGCTGAGAGCTGTTGTCTGTGTCGACAGAGGAGGGAAGGCACTCACCTCTCCTAAGGGAAGTTGGTGAGATCTTTCCTGTGTTATTGTTCTATTTAATTAATTCCTGGGATTTGATTGAGTGCGATTGTTTTGTGTTTACCCTTTTTTAGTCCTTTTCCCCTTCG
>VXAU01001468.1:111888-124497 GCA_013399695.1 Formicarius rufipectus | reverse complement strand
ATTCTTTACCCTTGAAACATTGTATTATATATTATAAATTATAATATATAATTATAAATGACTGACCTGAGAAAACATAGATTATGGGATGAGAATTGTGTCATTGTCAATCATTAATATAAAATAAAAAAAGATAATTAAAAAAACCCCAAAACAAAACAAAAAACCCCAAAACAAACAATCTGTGTTTAGTGTTGTTATTTGGTAATAATTACTAACAATGAAACACTGAAATTAATGCTTAGAAACAAATAGTGCAGGCATTAATTTTTCATTATTTCTATCTGTATGGTATTATAAATATAGAAAACATTATACAAAAGGAAAGTAACTTTCACTTCTACTAATGATTCTAAACATGAAAAACATTAAGTAAAGTATTACAAGTTTAATTCGAATTAGGCAACATTTTGAATCAACTGAACTAGTATACATGTATAAATATACATATATAATATAGACATACATACATATACATATGTAAATATAGACATATATTACATTATTATACACATAGTTATATGAAAAAACACACACCTGTAATTGTGCACTTGTTTTAGGAACTCTATACACATCCTAGTTTCCAAAGAGGTATGTAGAACAGTGCCTGTCTTATTCCAAAGTTAAATTAACACTTGAGTATTTCTCCTAAATCATTTAGTTAAATTCTAAATATACACTAGAAAAATGGATTAGTAAATAAAATTAATTTAACAACAAATTTTTTTATGTTTTTGTTTTAGATTTTTCTGGAAGTTATTTTCCCCCAGGTTTGTATATAAAAGCAAACCTATGAAGATGCAAGATACCTGTCCATTTCTGTATGAATAGTGTATTCAAAGTGTATTGATTTATAGTCCCAGTTTTGGAATGAAAAATGTATTAAATTAACTGCTAATATTGTTGTATAGAAAAAAATAAAATGTAGGGTAATATAAGTATTTGTGTGTCCATGTACACATAACACATACAAGAAATGTAAATACATACATTCAAAGGTAGTTATTTAAGGATATATATGCATAAATAAATACGTTTATATATAAATATACCTGTGTACATAAATATATCTGTATGTGTTTATATATTTTTGTGTGTGTAGGTATGTATGAATGTCTATGTATACATGTATGTATGTATGTATGTATGTATGTATGTATGTATGTATGTATGTATGTATGTATGTATGTATCTATCTATCTATCTATCTATCTATCTATCTATCTATCTATCTATCTATCTCCTAGGATTCTTGAAGCAACAGAGAGCAGGGCAAGACTAAAGAGGATGTGTTCACTGTTAAAGAGAACACGTGTCTTTCAGGCTTTTATACCTGTGAAAGTTCCTCAGAGCCAAATGCTTGTATGATACATGTAGTATGCAACTTTTACTAAAATTTCTAATGAAATTTCCATCCACTACCTATAACTTTGATATGCACAGTTGTCTGTGGGTGCTTTTACTACAATTTTTTTAATGGTTTCAAATCTCTCATCAACATTTTGTTGTTTGTAAAACTGTCTTGACAAATATTTACATTCTAATGTCTCTCATAGGTCAGAGTATTTGTATTCCACTTTTTTTCCTCTTCACCGATGTGTGTTTCTTTGGTCTACTGGATCACAGTTCTAGTTTCAGTTGAATGACATACTTGAAAGTCTGGAAAATATAATTACTCATTGCAAATAAGCACAATATCCATATGGTTTTCCGTTTAATAACTACCATTAAAAACAAAAAAGCCCCAAGGGAAAAACCAACATAACCACCTGTTAGAGCTGGGAAGTTTTCTGTCTTCAGACCAATATTCTATTATATAATTAACTCTTACTATTTCCTCCTTTGTCAGCTTTTTCACAAATGATCAATTAAAAATATATTTGACTATTGGAAGCTTTTTAGATGTGGATCTACTATTACATAAAAATTCTGTATTTTTCAGATCAATTACACTATCTCTCTATTTCTACATACATATCATCATCCTCACAACTATCTTCATACCAGATAATCCATATTCAAAGCCAAGTTTTGGGAGATTATTACTCTGCAATTAAAGAACATGTAAGGATACACATCACAAAGAAAACGTAGTGCTTCTGAGAGCTTTCCCCAGCACAGGAAAGACATTTACTCGTTGAAGTGAGTCCAGAGGAATGTCGCCAAGATGATTAGATGGATGGAGCACCTCTCCTAAATGAAAGCCTGAGAGAATTGAGATTGTTCATCCTGGAGAAGCCAAGGCTTTGGAATGACTTAATTACAACTTTCCAATATTTGAAGGGGGCCTAGAAGAAAGATGGAGAGGGGCTGTTTACAAAAGCATGTAGTGACAGGACAATGGAAAAATGGTTTCAAATTAGAGTAAGTTTAGATGAACTATGAGAAATAAATTCCTTTCTGTGAGGGTGGTGAGGCTCTGGAACAGATTGTCCAGAGAAGTTGTGGAATTCCCATTCCTGGAAGTGTTCAAGGCCTGGTGGGGCTCTGAGTAACCTGATCTAGTGGCAGGTGTACCTGTCCATGACAGGGCGCTTGGCCTACATGTTCTTGAAGATCCCTTCCAATGCAAGGAATTCCATAATTCTATGATTGTGCAATAAGATTCAAATCAAAACGCTAATTTTATTTTTTCTGTGTTTCATGCATCCCTTAAGTCACATGCATCAACCTTAAGTCACTAATTAAAAGGATTCAGACAGTTCTAAAGAAGGACACTGTAAGAAATTATTCCAGTTAAAAACTTTTTTATGTACGAAAACAACCAAGCATCCTTTGTGTAGACAAAATCATAACAGAATATATCATTATAAAAATATTATGAAAATTGTTGGTTAGTTAAATACAAATGAAGGACCATATATAATGAATAGTTGAATGAACAAGAGGTTTGAATCTTCACACTGGACCATGTCTGAAAATTATCTTGGTGATACAATTTATATTTAGATGAAACATTATGACAGATCTTTTTCCTTTTACCAAAAGCATCTAAGCTGGCATGTGAAAAAGTTCACATGGAAATTAACACTGTGGAATTTTCTCTCCAATAGTTCATTAAAATTTCTTTATATGTCTGTACTTCTGTATTGTAATTATTTATGTGTTTGCGTACATATAAATCTTATATACTTATTCTGCACTTTATTAGAGTCATGTAATCCTTTTCAGTATGCTGGAAAAGTTCCAGCATATGTTGATTTTTATTTCACTTTTTGTATGTGACCTTAAGTAACTGTGTTTGCTTGTGTGTATTTGCCAATTATACAGCTCAACGTCTCAGCTACTAGATGGAATTCTTCAATAATGTGTAGTAGTTTGTCTGTAGGCCTTCCCTAGAAACTGGGGTTAAAACAAAGGAACTATTCCATCCCGTTCCCTTGTGTAATCCGAAGTATAAAAGATAAAGAGGGAGGGTCCTTTCCACTTCTTTTTCTCTTCTCCCCCTTGTTGGGTGAGCATGGAGACGGCGGCTCTCAGTGTTTAGACCTTGCTTATCTGTGTGAATTAAGGCCTGGCTGAGGACTGTTGTCTGTGTCAGCAGAGAAGGAAAGAAACTCACTTGGTGCTATCTTATTGTGTTAGTTGTTCTATTGAGCTAATTCCTGGGATTCAGTTGTGTGGGTCTGTTTTGTTTTTACCCTTTTGATCCTTTTCCCCTTCCCCTTTTCCCCTTTTTTCCCTTTTGGGATTGTTTGGAATCCTTGTGCATATGTACAAAGTGTTTAGTTGTATATGTATATATTTCTTCTCTACAATTTTCCTTTTTGCTACTTTTTTTCCCTTTTCAGGAGCGGAGTTGAAGGAGCTGACCAGCTCACAGCTGTGTTTGGCGGGGAGCCAAGCCAAACTTACACATACTGCAATAATGTTCTAAACAAATTTCAACAAGGTATAAAAATAGATTAAAAATTTTCTATTAAGTCATGATATTTTAGTGACATATGCGACCTGCTGCCTTAGAAGGAGAGTTTGCTTTCCACATAACAACATAAAGTGTAACCTATTAACTTTATATAATGTGAAAATATACAGCTACAATAAAATAATAATAATTTTGCTAGCTTTACAATGTTACATGTTACATGGCATATGTATTGCATCTGAGGTTATTGAGATTTCTCTAAAAAAAATTTTATGACAGTGATTTTTAGGTGATGATGTAACCTTCTGGGATGACCAAACTGATTTTAGTCATGTTTGAAAACTGGTTTTGAAATCCTAAATCTTAATTAGTTATGTGTGTGAAGTTTCTTTGTTAAAGAATAAAAGGGAAATAGCTTTGGGGAAGGCAGGTAGAGGACTCATGCTAATTCATACTTTAATCAAATTTGATAAGCCATTAAAAGTGGCCTATGCACAATTTTTTTAAAATTTTCTGACTACTTAACAAACAGACAGGTAAATGCACTTTTGGTACACCAAATCCACTTCTCAAAGAGATTTTCTCCAGTGGCATTTCCAAAAAGTTGTTCATGTAATCTCAAACACCTATTGCAAATTTAGAATTCCATGAAAATGATTTTTGGTCTATAAAAAGTCATAGAAACACTTTGAATTCGAACATGAAGCAGCCAGAAGGTATAGTTACACATGTAATTTTTTTCACCTGGGGACGAAGCATTTCCTTGCTCTAGACTGAATATATTCAAAAATCTTTTTGATGTCCCACTTTAGTTAATATGGTACTAAATTATGTTTGACTAGCTAATTTAAGCCTGTTAAGATGCATTCTGAAGATTATATAGACCTACAGCTACTGATTGCTGATAAAGGATAGCGTATGCAGCTGACAGAACTTCATTTTACTCTTTGTCACACATTGAGCTTTTCGCTTAGTTTTTTCTACACAACAATAGTTACTCTTCAATTAAAGATATCTTATGAAGATTATTCTGTTCTCTGTTCACATTAAACATTTAAAGAGACATAAAAATTATTTTAGCTAAAAATATGTAATGAAATCAGATCAAATATAAAGGGAAAAAAATAGTTAATCCTTACTTCTCAATGCAAATAAAAACAAGAGGGAAAATAAACATCAGGAACTCCTTAGTTTAATAATTGTCTGATGAAGCCATTGTCACATCCACAACTAAACCTTGTTCATTCTTTTATTTCAGTAAGGTTCTTGTACCTCTGAATTTAGTAATCAGTATTACAGTGAATGACACTAGTAATAAAATTATCTGTATAATCTCTTTCCAGTGTTTGATGCCGCTCTGTGAAAACATAAGTTTTTGTGTTTTCTGGGTTTTGTTTAAAGTGTCATTAAGTAATTTTGCTGAGTCATCTGTTTCTATATTCTGTATTTATTCATTACTAATTTTCTGATTTAGTTGTCCATGGGCATTAAAAACCTGTAGATATTTTCTTATTTAAATTCTGTGTCACTACTAGATATATAAAGCTGCTAGAAGTTAATAGCTTTTGTTATGAAAAGAAATAGAATAGAAATGTCTGGAGATTTTTCTGTTGGAAACTTCTCTTCCATAATGATCTTTTAAAAAATATAAAATACTAAGAAAATATTTCACTTCAGTAGCTTCCACTTTCTGTAATAACCATATGTGGTGGGTTGAACCCAAATGATGGCTAAACCTTCAGCAAGTCGCTCACTCCCCCATTGTGAGATGTGAGGAATCAATTGGAAAGATGAAAGTGAGAAAAACTCCTGGGTTGAGATGAAGATATTTTAATAAGTGAAGAAAGGGAAGTGGTGGGGAAGAACTGAAAGCTGCTCAGTCATCATCTCCCATCACTAGACTGACAACTTCAAGTCTTCAAGAAGTGGTTAGTTTGGAAAAACTGCCTCCAGCTTTGCCATTCAGCATGACACTACATGGTATGGAATATCTGTTTAATTTTGGTCAGCTGTCTCAATGTCTTGTCCATTCCTAGCCTAAATACTGAGGGGCAGTTTGAGTCACAGCGATGGCCTTGGTGGTACAGAAGCACTATTCAACAATAGCTAATACACTGGTGTGTTACAACCAGTGCTTTCGTCACAAGTCACGTAAGGGGTACTATGAACAAAATTAACTCCATCCCAGTAAAACTCAGTACTCACAGTACATCATTACATGCTGATTGCGAATATGATGAGTAAGGGTGTATGTGCATGTGAGTGCATCTGGAAACATATGTATACATATGTATAATTGCACTGTTCTTCTTAGTCCTTAATCTGCAATGAGTAAATGTAAATATTTTTGATTTAAAGTAGAATTTAGAATAGGATGGAAACAGATGAAAATACTGTCTGAAAGGACAAATAGTATCTTGTTACAGTTGTAAAAAAAATCAGATTTTTTTTACAAGAATGCTAACTAGCAATACACTTTTTAAAGAATAGATACTACTGTGTTTGCAGTAATATGGCAGGATGGAAATTAAACGATTTTAATGAGTTTGGGCATGGGTGCCTTCTATGAAGACAAAGAGGATTATGGTGGGCTAGAGACACATTCTAAAAAAATATGTTCCTACGAGATATTAACACTCCATTAGCTAGGGTAAATACATGTGAGCAGTACGAATTTCAAGAACCAAATAAATAGTATCATGATACAAAGTAAAAAACTCATATTTCTAGTTTGGAGAAGTACTATGCAAGGAACAGACTTGCAAAAGAAGACTCTGAGGGGAAGTCTTAGATAAAGTGAATAATTTGCTGAGGAAGTAGTGTAGAACTCTGCCTAGAACACTAAGCAGGGGAATCCTTGGAAAATAATAAAAAAAAAAAAATCAGGAAAATTGATGCAGTTGTGTGGTGGTTTGGATTTCTGCATTGTGGTTGGCTAGGTTAGTTTGTTTGTTTCTTTGGTTTTGGTTGTTTTGAGATTATTTTTTTTTCTTTTAACAAAGTTCATCCTATAAAAAATAGATGATATTGATGAAACATAGTATCATAGAAACAATAATTAATTTGTAGAAGTATCTGCCATTTTTAGTACAAAATGTTAAACACTGGATTACTTCCAACAGGCTTTGCAATAACTTAATTAAAAACATGACTGTAAGGGTGATGCTAAGTCAAAAGTAATTGGTGATGACTTTCATCAAAAGAATAGACTGCTGAAATGGTGGTGGTTTAGAAGTGGAATAAATTTTTCTGTGTTTTTTGTTTGTTTGTTTTGTTTTGTTTTGTTTTGTTTTGTTTTTCCCCTTCAGGATTAACGGTAGAACCATCTGAACTCTCTTACTGGAGTGAAATAACAAAACTGTAAGAGCCACTGTGTGAAACACTAGCAAATAGAAGTTAGGTCAGAAGTTAAGCTGTCTGCATTGCAGGGCTGAAAGCATTTTAAGATGAATACAAATGTAGAGAACTGTGTATTAACCTGGTGGGACTGGTAGCATTCGAACGACTAAGCAGACAGAATTGAGATAGAAAGATAGACAAAAGAGACATCCACCAAAAGAGTCATTAGCAGCTGAGAGAGAGAAAGAATTTTTTGTGATAAAAAACCACAGTGGCTGGCAAACAGCCTGAAACTCTGGACAGAAAAATTCTTTCTTCTCTTTGTTTAATTCTGATTTCAGGAAAAGAATTAAGAAGCAGGACTGGATGAAATATTAACTTTTCCTCTTCACAGAAATATTGAATATCCCCCAAAAATTGCAAATTACTTCAGGCACATGGCTACTTTTTAGCATAATTTCTTACAAATTTTCTTAGGACTTTTCTTAAGAATTATCCTTCTTTGGATGTGTTTGAGTTATATTGTAAGATGGGTTATTACAGTATATTATACATATTAGCAATTTTAAATACTTCTTTGTGAAAATAAAAATTAAAAAATCAACCAACAAAACAAACAAAAAACCAACCAACCAACCAACCAACCAAACAAACAAACAAAGCAAACAAAAAACCAATCAAACAAAAAAAACCCACAACAAAACAGTTTATGTATACAGTGGAATAGCTAATGTTTTTTAAACTACTGTGTAGACCAGTGTTTAAATAGATGAATTTGAAAAGGATAAATAAATTTTGTCTGTTGAAATTTTTACGTTCAGGAAGTGAAAAATTCTTTATCATTGATGACAAGAAAACTGATTAATGCTGAGTTGGCTACTGGTATATTTTCATCCATCTTCCAGTAATTAGCAGTTAAGATAGAAAAGGAATAAGTGTTAGGATGCTAAGTTTGGTTTAATGAATAATACAGAAAATTATGAAGTAAGTCTAGAAATATCTTAGTCTTGTATACCTAAATTCACTTAGGGTTAAAAATGTAACCACATTCAACAGAGTTAACATTTGTGAGGAATCTTGCACCTATCTTTAAACCTTGGCAGTTGGTCTTCTGCTCTTTAAAATGTCTGAACGACAAAAATTTATGTGAATATTTATTATCTATGGAAGGGATAATATTTTAGTTTAATCCTGGGATTACCTTTAAGTAAAAATTCTTTAGTGAGGATGAGTTAGTGCCACAAGAAAGAGGAGATTTCCTCAAACCCTTTGTCTTTGATTAGTCTGTTAGTGTCTCAGAAAAGCTGAGATTCTCATGCCCAACCAGTATCACATTATGGGGAGTTTCCAGTGAACAATCTAATATATATCAAGGGGGTCAGTTTGACTAACTTGTTCAAGGTCACATGGCAACAGCATACGAGGGACTCTCTCTGGTGTCTTTGCTGTTTCATTCCAGTATGCTACCCACTGCTGGCGACTGCTAGTGTCTTTGAAGGACACACACTAATATGTTAAGAAATAAAAACTTTTAATAATAAAATTGTGACAGAATAAGATTCAAGGATTATTCTGATTGCCAAAACATAATCAAAGAAATATATGAATAAACTCTAAGGTCCAATGAAAACTAGTTTGATATTAGTCATCTAGCATGCATAGAATATGGTACTAACCCAGTAGGTGTCCCTAAGCGGGAGAAGACAAGTTCAGCCCATTCACTGGTTCCAGAAGTTACTATGTAGCCTTCCCTGACTTCTACCGATTCTTAATTTACTTATGGGGGGTTTCTTATGTTTAGGTGGAACTTGAATGACTCTGGTAATACACTGTGCTCCGTGAGGAGTGGTCATACCTTGGAAGTGGTAATTTTGGGGTGGAGCTGTGCATCAGTATTGCAGCTGAGTAACCTTGGATGGAAGTGTGTGCCAGTATTACATCTGAAGAGAGTGATTTTGCCACTGTTTATGGCTCGACAGTAAGACATCTTGTTTTATCTCCCTTGGCTGATAGCTGCTGTGTGACATATCAGCTAAAAGTACTACTGAGTTCCCTCATTTGCAAGGATTTTAACAGAATGAGGCTGTGATGTCCCCTCTTCACTTGTCATTTTATCCTCCCTGTGTGTGTAAAGTCAGCCAAGTGAACTGCATTCCATCCAAGGAATAGCAATCACATTGCCCTGTATAACTTCTGAACTGTTAAAACTGTGTCTATAACTTTCCACTTCTCTCCATTCTCCGTTTCATCCCCTGTTTTAACATGTATTGTGTACACACTGACTGCAATTTCTGGCTGTTAAAATGCAACATTCCAGTTTGCTTTAATTTTATGCACAGTAATTTTGCCACAGGTAGTATTACTACACCTTTTCTACAGCTTCATGAATAGATTTGTTTCAGTCATATCCCTTTACTTAGGATAAATCTTAAATTCTTTATAGTTATTTTGAGAGGGGTAGTATACATTTTTCATCTTTGGTTCTGCTCATTTCTTCCAGCTTCCCAAAGTTTGGCTGAAACTGTAGGTAATTCATGAAAATCTTTAGTGGTAAAATGCTTTGCAGAGATAGAATATTATACTGTTGAATGACTGTGGCATATTGATACATTTAGATGTTTATAAGTATAAAGAGGATTCATAAACCAGTTTATGTGTTTCCCTAGGTGGGAAAAAGAGACATGCCTTATGATCTTTGTGATCAGTTTGAAGATTAAGCATACTTAGTATTTAATATGTTTGGGTGCAAGATGAAAAAAAAACAAAAACAAACAAACAAAAAACAACAACAAAACACAACACACAATAAGAGAAACCAAAATAATGATATTTTAAGAGAATTGTCAGAGAACAGTATTGACATACCTACTCTTCAAAGGATAGGGAAAACATTCAATTTTAAATTTATTTCCTCTACCATACATTCAGGTAACAGTGAGAAAGTTTTGATTTTTTTTTTTTTTTTTTTTTTTTTGCCAGATTCATAGGGACTTTCCTACATGTCAGAGATACCAAAAGCTTTTACAAATACATTAAAAATTACCAGTGTTCAACATAAAAGCACTGTGTTGTTCTTGATTGCAATAAAAATAATCTTTTTGGCTCCCTGTAGTGGTCTTCTTGGAAATGTATAAAAACAAGTTACGAGTTTAAGATAATTCTCCCTTCAGGAAAAGGATGTCTACTTTTGGGTTATTTAGTCTTGGTCTTTGTTTTGTTTGTTTGTTTTTTTTTGTTTGTTTGTTTGTTTTTTGTTTTGTTTTGTTTTTGTTNTTAAGATAATTCTCCCTTCAGGAAAAGGATGTCTACTTTTGGGTTATTTAGTTTTGGTCTTTGTTTTGTTTGTTTGTTTGTTTGTTTTTGTTTTTGTTTTGTTTTGTTTTTGTTTGGTTTCGGTTTTGGTTTTATCTTTTTTTTGTCCATGTTTCAGCTGAGTAGTATTATCTTCATATAATTTTTATAGGTACCTGTTTAAATTTCATAGCATGTTTGTTTGTTTGTTTTTCCATTCTTTATAAATGCTGACACTAAGAAGTTTACCAGGTAAGCATAAATAGCTGCAGCCTTAATAATGTATGGTTCAATGAGTCTGACTAAATAGTGTGATGGAGCTCCGATAATATTTGTTCTTCCTACCTACCACTAGTCTTTCTACCATATAAACTTTAAAAATACAAATTTCCTTCCAATAATGAATTGTTACATGGTTACTGAGTTTAGGTATTGTACTATACTTTTCCAGTATTTCTTAGTAAAATTGTGACATTTTTTTAGGTGAGAGGCGTGGGAGTTAGCTTCCTTTGGCCAAAATTTACTTGTAACTGTAAAATGAGGTTTCTCTTACAAAGTGAATATTTGTTCACAAAAGACAGACTTAGTGCACATGTGTGTAAACAGGCTTTTAAAAGACGGAAGAATACATATGAAAGAAACAAAATTTTTAGAAAAGTTATGCTTTAATCAGAGCTCATCAAAATTCTTCTCTGAAAATTTATATCTTGTGATAAGAAAGTTACTTGTATCATTAGTTATTAATATATATTTTTTCTCTTTGTTTCCAGTAGTATACTGTATTTTTTTTACAGAATCCTTACTAGAACTTAAACTCTGAAATAATACTTGTTTTGCAATATGCCATCTTCCATGCACTTTTCTCTGAGTCAGAATAAGTATTTGGCTTCTGATGGGACAAACACGTCTTATGCATGCTTTTACTTGACTCATTTGTTTTTTACTTTTAAAATTTATTTCCATTTTAGTTTTGATGGACAGAAGTCAAAATTACTTAAATGCTGCTAGCATATTTCTACAAGGTGGACTAAATTTTCAGGAAGCTGCCAGTGTGACATGGTACTGATTGCTGTGTCCATCTCTGTCATATTTCTGGGAGTAACCTGTAATGTTAATTAAGGACAACATAAAGTTTTGCATCAACACATCTCCTAGGTAAATTTTAATGGCTGTAGGCCTCAGCCAGAATGTGTTCTGGACCCTCTGATGTTGTCAATGAGACAGGCAATGTTGAAAAATTCAGTATCTACTCTTGCTACTGTAGCTTCCACCTACCCCTGAAGTGTGATTATAACATATGCATAACCTGAATAAATATATATGCAATTAAAAAGTCTTCAGAACTGTCATCTTAACTATTCTATAACTTTGAATTAGATCCATAAATGCATTGTTTAGCAAGGGTGAATATAACTTGTGCATTAAGTTCTTTCACAAACAAGCTTCAAAACTGTTCTTGTTTTTTTTTTTTTTTTTCAAATTCTAGGTTTTTAAATTACTCCCTGGAGTAATGTATTTGTCCCATTTGTCCCATGACTCTCTATCTATTCCCCTACCAAACCCTACATTGTCCTATCAATAGCAAAGTACCTCTGTGGTCAATGTGCATCAGTCAAACTCTATGATTTTTTGCTAATAGAAGTTTAGCCATGAAGAAATGATTTTTACATTAGTTTTTTCTGTAATTTTTACTGACTTTTTATCATATTCTTTGAATTATTTTCAGTGATGGCAACAATTTGCCAGTGATTTTATTAACTGATGCCAGGAGCACTGGAAAGATAAAGAGTAAGACACCTTTATAGTTTCTTTTTTGATTGGTTTGATTTGATTTCACTTAGATTGGCTTTGGGTTTTTTTGCCTTTTGTTGTTGTTGTTTGTTTGTTTGTTTGTTTGTTTTTTGTTTTGTTTAACTGATGGTAGTCACTATACTATTAAGAGATCTTTGGATGTAAGAATTCAGTGTTATGTCTGTCAGGACTGTGATAAACAATCTTATGAAGGAAGACTGAAGAAAAAGGTGGAAGGATAGTTTGATTATATTAACTACTTTGTAGGAACGTTGAAGGAAATTATACTTGAAATTATTCCTTTATATATGAGGTTGTCTAAG
>VXAU01001468.1:37213-107081 GCA_013399695.1 Formicarius rufipectus | reverse complement strand
TTCATTGAATATCACTTTAAAGGTACTTTTAAGCTTTGCATGGAACTTACAGCATTTCATACTGAATATTTCTGCTGTTACAAACCATGTAATCTTACTCTTTTTATATTGAACAATACTACATGGAACAATATTTTATTTTAGATTAGATCTGCATTTTCCCTTTCCAGATGAAACATTCTTGAAAATATAGTTAAATTAAAAACTAGTATTCAATATAAGAAGGCACCTAGTGACTTACAGAAGCTTAATGCCATTACAACATTTTATTTCCTGAGCCTAAACCATACTCAAACTGATGTTGAAATACCTTTATGTTAACTCAAAGATTGAGTGAACATATGTTAATTGTTATTTCTGGCTTACTAGTTGTTAAGCACTATTTTATTTATACAAGTGTTGATGTTGTGATTATTGTGAACTTTCTTAACTGATTTCATTGAGAGTGCCTTTGAAAATGCTCCTCCTCTACAGTCCTTCTTTTAGAACATATTTAAAATAATGTAGTTGTTTGTTTTTCTTGTATTTTCAAAGTTGTATTTTGTATACCGAGATGCCTGCTTCACTTTATTTGATTTCCTTTTCATTGTTTCCTTTTTTTTTCCTTTTTCTGTGATAAATCTCAGTAGTCACCAAATTTCTGTACAGTTAATTAAGTAGACAGATGGAATTTACAACAGATGTTTGAGAGCCCTGTGTGTGTGTTAGAGTGTATGTTTCTTACGAAGTCAAGAATATTTGGGCAAAATGTTCAGAGAAACTTAGAAACATTTATGTTGGAAAAGTGTTTTAGGACCATTAAGTCCAACTACTGAGTACCTGTGGACATGGAGAATATTTGTTGTGTAACTGCTGTATGTTTAATTTTGCATCTGAATACACAGATGCCTCAAAGCTGTACAGAGGATTTCCTGGTGTTCCTACAAGAATGTGTTTACCAGATATTTGAAGTTAGCAGGAAATCCAGAGTGAAAATCATACATTTACAAAACCTGGAAGGTTGATTTATCTCAGAACTTGACACTTAAAATTCCAGGGAAATTAACATGAAATGTAAAATTCTAATGATGTTGTGATCATGTTTCATGTGTACTACATCTCAAGCAAACTCTAAATTAAAAAGTGTAGAATGGTTCTTGAAATAAGCTGGAATAGGTTGTTGTAAAACTGTCACCAATCAATTTGTGGAGGAAATTGTCCTTAAAAATGTCTTCTTAGCTAAATACACTTAAATTGTCATCTCTTCCTCTGCAAATAAAAATTAATAAACAGATCTTTCTACTTTTCCTATGTATTTAGTATGATTTTTCTGTATAAAACTGGAATAAGCCCAGAATTCAAGAAGCTTGCCTTTCTTCAGAGTCTGTGTTGGCCTGTTTAGATGGCTCTGTCTCAGTAAATTGGTGTCTACTTCTCTCATTTTTTATTTCTTGCAAAACTTACAGGATGAATAATGTACATGTGTAAAAGTGTAATCAGCTGATTTAACAAGATTTAATGGGAAAGGCAGACTTAGTTACCTAAGGCTTAAGGCCATTCTAATACTAGGCAGTTTTTCTTTCAAGGACCAAGAAAAATTTGATGCAACAACATGTGATGCAACATCACTTTCAGCAACCAAGACGCTGTAACTTTTAAGTGTCAGGTTCACAGCTGTTCAGTCTGCCAATAGCTCCCAGTTTGTTCACACCTAAAAGATTTTTGATGTGATGTCAGAAGAAAAATTAACATTACATTTTGCTTGGATGATCAATCTGAACAATACAAAAGTAGCTTGAAGTTCACTGGAAAATGATGGTATTTAACTGCTGTTGGCTATTCTATGTTGTATATACAACAGAGAGCAACCGTGTTCTGCTCTTTTGTCCACAGTATATTTCATGGAACTCAGTGCTTTTTCTTATTGTCTGTGAGCATATGTTTCCTTCCACAAAAGGATGATGCCATTTTCTTTAGTTTTCTCAGCTTGTGCAGAGCAGTCTAAGCATAGTGATCTGAATGATCTGGAATTTTGCTAAAAACACAGAGAATTATATTTTTTTCAGTTGTCTAGAATCTCTTCACACACAAAATCAATAAAAAGTGAGTTTGAGGATCACATTTTAGTAAGGAGTTTGCAATTCGTGTTCAATGTGCAGTTCCATCACGTTCAATGCTCTCTTGGTCTCTGTCCTGTCCATAGTGCTTGTTTGGATTATAAGTATGTATTGTTCTGTATTTGTTTCCTAAATTTCCTTTCTTCTTGCAATTTTACGGTATTAATTGGCAACTGTTTTTTATAAAAAAAAAGGTGAAGAGATTATTTTGAAAGACCTTGAAAAATGTAATAAGGTTTAAAGTTTTATTGAAGTTCAAAATTAAGTTTTGCCAATGACATTTATGCATAAATTATTCATAGAAGAACATAATGCATGAATAATTCAAGCAGCATCTTTAATTAGGTGCTAAAAAATCCTTCTGCAGCACCCTATCCATGCTTTATTGATCGAGAAGAAAATCGAGTTTGAAAAACAAAGAACTTCTGCTCTAAGTCAAATTAGCAGGCAATTATTAAATCACTAGTTGCAATTGAACTGCTATCAATACTGTTTACACCCAAAAACTTACAGTGCATTATGATGTATAATGTTTATGAAATGTCAATAGAATGAAGTCCAAACAATAAGAGTTTTAATGAATACACAATGTCATGTATAGGTTGTTATTAGCATTGGAAAAATGAGTCATGAATAAGTTTTGAGGCCTAACAATAGTAGATAATGGAAAATGTGTATCAGAATGCAATAGACAATGCTTGTTTCTATTGATAACATTTTTGAGTTCTCATAAGAGAAAAACTATCCACTTTCTTGGTCCTCACCTCAGGTGTTAGAACTAATATAATATTACTATTACAGCTTTCATAAAAAGGTAGGGATGGAAGAGCACTTTAAAATTCTTCTGCCAAATCTTCTGCTCATGGAACAGTCTGTCATTTATGACAGATAATTATCTAATTCTTTTCTGTTCCCTTTAATGTTGAGTATTGTTTTATCTATTCAAAAGAGTATGTCTCATATTGTATTAATTATACTAAAAAGTTCTAAGTAGCATCAAGGCTGTTTCTTCCTAACTAAACTCAAATATATCATCTCTTGTCAATGTAGGAAAAAAAAAAAAAAGTGGTCTTTCCTTTCTGCTGCAGTTTTTATTAGGTTTTTGCTAGTTTGTTTTGATTTTTGGTTTTTAGGGGTGTTTGCTTCGAGTTTATGGCTGTTGTTTAACATCTCAATATTGAATAAAGCTGGGAAATTTCAGAGAACCATCTTCTCCAGAGGCAAAGTATTACAATTCTTTTCAGTATTTAAGATCTACTCTTCAGATAGCTATTAGAGTTACTTTTTCAAGACTTGTTGAAGGGATAAATACTAGAAAAAATCAAAGTTTTATGGACATTTTCAATGCACACCTCTGGAACCAGTTTCAGTTTGCCACTTGCCACTAAATAGAAAGCTAACACTGCTAACATCAGGATTTTGAACCTTCTTCCTGTCAAGACAGAGACATTTTAACTTGCACGGTTTGTTTAATGAAATGTTCTAGAAGTTTTGTAAAGCATAGTGCAGAATCATCCAAAATGCTAAGTTGGAATGAATATGAAAGAATCATTGAGTTCAACTCTTAGCCCTGCACAAGACCATCCTGAAAAGTCACACCATGTGCCTGAGAGCATTGACCAGAGGTTTCTTGAACTCTGCCAAATTTAGCACTGTGACCACTTCCCTGGGAAGCCTGTTCCAGTGCCCAGCCATCCTCTGTAGCAAGAACCTTTTTCTAACATCCAAACTAAACCTGCCCTGACACAACTCCAGGCCATTCCCTCATTCTTGTCACTGGTTACCATAGAGAAGAGGTCAATGCTCTCCCCTCCTCTTTCCTTCACAAGGGAATTGTAACTGCCATGACGTCTCCCCTCAGATTCCTGCAGGCTGAACAAGTGACCTCAGCTGCTTCTCATAGGGCTTCCCCTGAAGGATCTTCACCATTTTTGTTCTCTCCTTTGGAAACTAACAGCTTAATATCTTCCTTATATTATGGCTCCCAAAACTGGACACAATATTCAAGGTGAGGCTGCCCCAGTGAAGAGCAGAGCAGGACAATCCATCCCTCTACCAGCTGGTGATGCTGTGCCTGATGCCTCCCAGGACCGAGTTGGCCCTCCTGGCTGCCAGGGCACTGCTGACTCATACTCATTGACCAGGGCCCCCAGGTCCCATTCTGTGGCACTGCACTCATTCTCCAGTCTGTATGATATTCAAGGTTGCTCCATCCCAGCTGCAGAATTTGGCACTTTCCCTTCATATGGGTGATGATTTTCCAGTCCTCTAATTTTCTGTAGTCTCCCCACTTTCGAGGAAAGCTGCCTTCAGCAACTCCTCCCAGTTTTTTGTCATCTGCAATCTCGCTTGTTATCTCTCCCAGTCCTGCGTCCAACTCATTTATGAAGATTTTGAAGAGCACAGGACCCAATGTGGAGTCCTGTGGAACCCCACTAGTGACTGACCCCACAGTCTGATGTCACCCCCTTCACCCTCTGTGCTTGACTCATGAGCCAATTGGTGATCTACCACATGATGTGTTTATCCAGCTGTGTGCTAGACAGTTTGTTCAGAAGCATCCTCTGAGAGAAAGTGTTGACGTCTCTACTGAAATCCAAAAAGATTACATCAACTGGCTTTCCCTTGATGGGACATGAGGTTGGATAAGCAGAGTTATCTCCCCACAAAACTGTGCTGACTGTGATTGATGACAGAGTTGCCTTTCAAGTCTTTCAGTCCTTCCCAGAATAATCTTCTCTGTAACGTTACCAGGTACTGCAGCGAGACTGACAGACCCGTAGTTTCCAGGGTTCTCCATCTTGGCCTTCTTGCATACTGGGACAATGTCCACCAGCTTCCAGTCAACTGGATTGATTCCAGATTCCCAAGACTACTCAAAAATAATAGAGGGACGTTTTGCAATGACATCAATCCCTTTGAGGATTCTTTGATGAATCTTATGAGGCTCCATAGATTTGTAAAGATCCAGCTGGAGCAGAAGATCCTTCACAATTTCAGGGTTGACTGGGAGTAGATCATTCTTGCAGTCATGGTCCTCCAGCTCAGGGCACTGAGACCACCTTGGTCCATCATCTGTGTTGAAGATAGAGTAAACCAAAGCACTGTGCACTACTGACTAATCTCTGTTCTTGTCTGTGAAGTGACCATCCCCATCCTGTGACAGGTTGACAATATTTCTACAGTGCTTTTACCATTAATGTGTTTGAAAAGCTTTTCTTGCTGTCCTACATATTTTTGATCAGCTTTGACTCCAGCTGAACTTTGGCCACATTTTCTTCCACCAGTGGCAAAGAACATCTCTGAATTCTTCCCACATCACTCGATCTTGCTTACACCGGGCATACACTTTTCCTTTTAGTTTATTTTCAAGAGAAGGTTTCTGTTCAGTCAAACCAGCCTTCTGCCTTGCTTACTTGACTTCTAATATTTGGGAATTGCCTGCTTCTGTGCCCTTAGGAGGTGATGTTTGAAAAGTGACCAGCACTGATGGACCCAGCATCTGCAGAAATATTTTCCCAGGAGACCTTACTTTCTAATGCCCTGAGCAGCCTAAAGGCTGCTCCCCTTATGTCCAGCTTTTGCTGGCACTTATCCTTCTGTCAACTGAGATTTTAAACTCGGTCACTTTGTGGTTGCTGTGGCCAAGAGAGTTGCCAATCTCCACTACAATTATAAACCAGTAATTTCATAAACATCGATACAAAAATTTCTCAATATCTGTGCTTCTCTATGATGAAGAAGAAATATTATTTGGCTTACAAGTCACGGTCTGTGTTGTCCTCTAATCAGTGGCTTTTGGGTTTTTAACTTTCTTTATGACCCTTAGAAAATTATGTACTTTATTTCAAAACTGAAATTAAATCTAATTATACTACTTCCATTTAAATAAAATTACTGTTCATAAAAACAAGGAAGTAACTTTGAAGAATTTTTAAATGAAAGGAATAAAGTTGTTCTAGTAACACAGAGGGAGAGACATTACTATTTAATTGTCTAAACTGCGATAATGAGATTCCTAAATAGTATTTGATAGGCACAAGAAGACATTCAGTAAAGTGAAGTTTAATTGCAAGATCTAAAATTCACGTAGAGCTGCTATTCATTCCATAGTCTAAATATTCCTGTATCTGCCAGTCTACTAGAAAATAAATATGAATGGAAAAAAAAAATAAAAAAAGGTGTAAGATATGAAGTTGAAGAAATCTGTTCATGAGAAGTCTGTTTGCAAAGACCAGTGAGAGGAAAAGAGAAAGAAAAAATAGGTAACAGAAATATATCAAAACTCTCTTTTATTCTATGGAAAAGAAATGAAAACAAACCCCAAAGTTCTGCAGAAAATCAGTGTCTTCTCACAGCCGATTTCTTTTCAGAGGTGGCTCAGAGAAAACAAAAACAGCAACTCAGCTTGGCTCTCACTCAAGTTTTGTTTAGGAATCTTGATGTAAAAACTCTTATTGGTAGATAACTTTTTGTTGTGACTAGAATCTTTCAGTGTGTATAACTGCAGTAAAACATCTCTTCCTAACAAAGATTTATTTTATTTTTTTCCCTAATCCAACTACTGAATGAGAGCAAATTTGGTCATAATTTTGCATATCAAGTACATGTTCTTTCTCTTCCTGCTGCCTGACTTTCTGCAGAGAAATTATTAAGGAAAAAAAAAAAAAAAGGTTGATATGAATTCCCAAAAAGTGTTTTCTTAAACTGTAGCCCAAAACCTTCTATTATGGAATCTGCAGCTCTTTGTCTTCCAGTTGTGGGGTTTTTTTGTATTTTAAGAAAATCCAGTGTGACACTGGTACTTTTTTCTAGGTCTTCAGAACATTTTTGTTCGAAGACAAGATCCAACTCTTTAGTGTCTGTAATGCCTAACAAAAAAAAAAAAGACAAAACTCCACATAATTATCAAGTAAACTAACGCTTTATGTGTTTGACTCACTATTTTATGGATAGTGTCTCTTATTTCAAAAGCTGTGGGAGTTTTCTCATTAATAGCATGTCTGTACAGAACATGAACTCACAGTGTGAATAATGTCTCATCTTCACACTAAGAATGTTTTACTGCTTTCCTGTTTGTCTCCTTCTGCCATTAAATATTAATATAAGTTGTATTTCCAAATAAACATAAATCTAAAATGTAAGTACTTCTTCATAGGCTCAGAAGGCTTAGAAAATTAAGTATATTTATGCAAAGACTGGAAACCCAGAAAAATGGATGATTTTCTTACTTCTTAGCAGTAAGACAAGAAATGATATATTTTACATGAGATATTTTAAGGTGTAAAGCTAATGAATTTTTGAAGACTGTCAAAAAGATCAGGTGGTCAACACAGCTCAGACTTGAACTTGAGTACTCATCCTGGTTTAAATGAATTTATCTGACCCCATGAATACACCTCTGTTAAACTACCTGCTATTTAAGATCTTCAATGATTTCCAAATTGTAGTTTATTCTCTAGGTAATGTTAATAGTTAGGTAAGAAGCTGCAAGTTTGACAGTTTTTAAATAATCATTATTTACACAGGTTGAAAAGTTAACTTTCCTTCACAAGGCAGGATATTTGAATGACCTTTCCTGTAAAATTTCTTGACATTTTATTAATTTCTTTGATCAAGTTTTCTATCAGAAGTATTTCACACTAATTACACACTATATATTTAATTGCTTCAACTGTAATTGGTCTTCTGACTTTTAAAAATTATTGACATTATGCCCACATTTTCCTATTATACGTCTTCTGTATAGTTATGACAAACAGATACAAAGTGATTACAAAGTCAGGTTATCAATTCGATTTTATAAAGCTCCTATTAGGATAGAACTAGGAAAACTCTTCAAACATTTCAGAAGTTTCTGCCTGGAAGCATCCCATCACTACAGAAAGGGTTTTAGTTTGTGTAGTGCTCATTTTGTGTTGGTTTTGATGTGCTGTGATTTTAGTACAGCCTTAATCTTGTGACAGCTTTCTCTCCATCTCTCCTTAAAATTGTTGCTGTGTCTCATAATGACTGGCAATTTTGAGCAGACTTTGCAGATGAAAGCAAATATCTGTGCTTTGGAAGTAGCTGAAATAGTCTTTCAATTATTGCCCTGAACTTGTGATGTATACAGGATCATTGTTGTCTGGCAGTGTAGTATAAGAGTTAGTGAAGCTGAAAGAAGGCCTGAGGAAAATACAGAAACACCATGTATGGAGTGCCTAGGAGCTTGGAGAAAGCCAAGAAAACGTGGGGCTACAATATCACTGGCAGAGGAGATTATACATAATAAACATTGAGTTGTGTGGTAATGAAAAAAGATCACAGACACTAAAGAACTAAAATTAAGCCTTCTTCAGTGTTAAAAGGAGTCAATTAAATAAATCAAGATATATCCTGAAGACTTTAGTTTTATTGAGGTACTGGCAAATGGCTCACTTTGGCTTTAGGAAGTTTTGTCCTTAAATAGAAAATTAGAAAGGAGCTCACGTTATGTACCACTCTGGGATATAATTTAATAACAACCTGTCTATGGCTGCAAATGTAACACTTTTTATGGACTCAAATGAGTGTCCCATTCACTCTTCAAAATTTAGATATGGTTGTTTTGACTGGTTGAAATTACAGATTAATTTACTATGCACATACTAACATGTCCATTTTTAAACAAATTTTTCTGCATTGTGGATTAGATTATCCTAACTAGTTAGAATTTTGCTAAACAATGCATTTGCTCTCTTGATATTTAAGATTTAGTTACAGTGATAACATTATTTCTTCTGAACACTTTTTCTATGCCTTCTATTTCTTTCTTTTTCCTTCTGTCCAGATCTCTGTGTCTTATACAGTCTTCTAGTGCTCCCAGTTGTGCAGGGTGCAGATAACTTGAATGGCCTGAGCAGTAAAGCCACAATGAACACTGACTTTGGAAATTTGGGAACAAATCAGTCTATATGATTGCTAATACATTTGAAAATGTTGTTGAAATAGGATGGAGAAATCTGTAGAAAGTATTAAACAACTCTTGTTGAGTCATTGCAGTTAGGTAATAATAATATAGGATTGACTAGATCTAATGTAAATTACTATGTTGTGAAGAGGCAGAGAAAGCAGATGAGGAAACTCACAGAAGTTTAAGATCTGACAAGAAATGGAGTAACTTAATATTGGTCAAAAATACCATAGAAGGGACTGTGTTAGGGAGAAATCAGCAGTGTTTCCAAAAAGGAATGAAAGCTACCAGCTTATGGTAACAGAGTCAGTGCAGAGGTAATACCGGCTGGAAGAACCATGAAAACAAGGGAGGTGAACCAAGGCTTAAACTCTTGCTTTCAGGTCCTCACACAGACTACTTCAACTAATGTAGTCTGAGACCTTAAAAACTGCAGGAAAGAAAACTGAAAGACCTGATTTTTTTGAATAATAAGAAAATATTGAAAAGGTTATTTGAGTAGGGTAAATAATAACTGCTGAGTTTTGAGTATATTGAATTTTTTTTTCTTTTTTTAAAATCTATGTAGTAGTTTTCTTGAAGAGTTGGTGCTGGGGTGCTCCAATTCTTTCACAATAAGTGAGATATCTTGTTTTGTCTCCATGGTGTTACATAGTTCATAATAAAATCATGTTAACAAAATGTTTTTCTGAGATTATCTTTAAAGAAACACACACAATTTTTCAAAATGTATAGGTTTTTGTAAAGATTTATCAGCAGGCAGAGTTTGATTTCCACCACTTCAGCACAGAAAGCTACAGGGGATCTCATTTATTTTGCTCCCAGCTCAACAGGGGTAGAATGCAACTAAAGTACAAGATATTCATCAAATTAATTTCTTATGGCAGTTTAGTATGTCTTTCAGCCTGTATAAGTTGTATTGCTCCTTCAGCACGGACATGAATATTATGAGCAAAGGCATGTGAAAATCTTTATTAACCATATGTGTTAATTGCAGTCCAATTCTGTGATATTGTATATTTTCTGTTATAAATTTAACATTGTGCCCTGGCAGAAAGAAGTAACTGTCTGGGAGGTTGGGTTAATATTCTATTATTTAAGCTTTTTTTCAGATGTTGTTTATTTGGCAATCAGAAAGGGTCCAAGTTTATAGAAGGAGTGCAAAATGTAGCTTCCATATGTAGTACATGATGTCTTGATGAATAGAAACCAGAAAACATAACGTAAAATCTATGTCTTCAGGAAAAAACCTCCACTATATTTGCTTATGTATTTTTCTTTTTGTTTCTCTTTAGTGAAATACAATTGGCATTTTACAGTGAAAAAATTTCAGGCTGTGATTCATTCTGTCACATCAGTGGGATTTCAGTGTTTTATTCTGTCTTCAAAAGCACTATAACGTGTTTATTTTTTTCCCCTCTGTTATTGCCCTGCCTTTCTTGTGGGAAGAAAATCCTCAGAAATCCCCAAATTTCAGACTCTGTGCCCCTATAACAGTGAGGACTGGCACAGTTTTAATTTTGTTTGGCCATTTTATGGAAACTGTAAAAATATTCTTGGACACTTAGCTTTCTAATTCCTTCTGAACAAATGGCAAGCTGTCTTGACTGATTTAATAGCAATCATGACAGCCTGATAAAATAAAAAATTTAGTACATTACAAGGTGCAAGTAAATTACAAGGTGCAAAACCCCCATTTTATTTCCTAAAACATCCTTAAAATTTCTTTTTTTTTTTTTAAACAAGATTTCCAGTTTGAGTTACAAACAAAATTTTCTTTTCATAGTTTACTTTGGATCTGAAACTAGCTAAGACAATCTTTGACAATAAAAGAAACTCTTCTTTTGGCCAGCACAGGAGATGACTACTCCCATATTTTCATCATTTGATAACACTGCAACAGGAGCACAGAGAACACTAGACACCTTAGAAAAGTTGTTCCCAAGAGAAGGGGTTTATTATGGGCCTAAATACCTTGAAGACACTTTTTATATAAATGTGGTAAACCCTCTATTCTTTCTTGGATTTACTTTCAGTAATGACCATTGGTGTATTCCACAACACAATTTTTTTATAAAGAATGCCTGAAACACTTTCTTTTTTATGTCTCTTTTCCTTCTGTCTTTCCACTGCAAAATGATTATTCACTTTATATAATTTTTAGTACAAAATAGTGGTTTCAGGACAGTTGAATATAAAATTGGGTTTTGTTGTAAATCAGTAAAAAAAAAAAAAAAAAGTGATTTTCTTCAAAAATGATCTTGTCTCATAGGTGATGAATTTATTCTTCATATAAACAATGGAGACATGAATACCTCACTGAGGACATTGCTAACATCTGTTTCAGTTTTTAAAGTGGCAATAACTATCAATGTATCTATTGTGGCTACTGTTATCAACAGTATTGCATTGGTATTTCTCTTCTAAATAATTCAATTGCTTTATATTCTGACATAGACATAAAAATAAAAATAAAAATATAAAAAGGGAAATCCATGGGACACAAGCAAGAAGGCAATACTTATTTCCCTTTGGGGGAGAAATAGTGCTAGATACTGGGAGTTATGTTAAAATGAGCCAAATATTGAAAATTAAGAGAAAAGCAAGTGAGTCTTAAGTATAATCAAGGACATCTCTTGCTAATCATGTCAAGCAATATCTAGGTGAATAGCTCTGCATAATATAATGCAAATACAAATGCAAGAGGAAGCCTCAAGTCTAAGATTCGAACAGATTCAGGGTGAAATGATGGCAGTGACTGTGGAATAAGTGACTGTGCACACTCCACACCGTGTCAGGTGAAATGGTGCAAAAAGCCTTTATTAAGGGACCATATGGGTTTATATATGGTCTGGGTGGTCACTGAACTGGGTAGGGGTGGAGTATGCAAAACTGGACGGACTGCCGCCAATCACAAGAACTGAGGGTCAAACTGGAAACCAGGGTTAGGGCAGAAGCCAGAAAAAGCCCTGGGGGAAGAAGGCAAGATGGAGAGGAACTGAACATTACACTACAAGGGAACGTAACCTTGTGGGGAAAAAATAGGAAGGGGTGACAATAAAGCTTTTAAAACCAAAACTCATACAGCGAAAGCACACAACAACACACAACTTTTAAAGTGCAACAGCAAGGGTCCATGGCTGGATGGGTTTGCCAGTCAGAAAATTCTTCACTGCTCTGATCTTCACCTGTCCATCTCTGAAAATGACCCTTCTATTCTGTGTATATCAGGTGTTCTCCCACAGTGAAACATGGGGATGAAAATATTGTGCCCATGAGGAGATTTTAAATAGTTGGGGTTTTTGGTGTGGTTTCGTTTGGCTTGGCTTTTTGTTCCTTAAACTGTAAACTGTCTGAGAAACAAGAGGCAAAAAGATGGTTCAAAAAGTGTTTTCCTAGTCCTAAACATTGAATGCTTGGTACAATTTTATATTTTATCATCTGTACAGCAGAAATTAAGCTTTCATTTTGAAAGAATATTCTTAATGAATTTGTCTTCTCCAAGCTTGAACCAACTTAAAATTGATGCAATGTCACCTTTATTAATCTTTTATTAAGCAAAGTTAATGACTCTGGAACAAACTTCTTTTCTGTCCATAAATTTATTTAAAATGTTAATCTTGAATTTTACAGATAGTAACTAATTGTCAAGGTACACCATAAAAATAAAAACTATTCTGAAATGCTTCAGTCAGAACAGCTAAAAATGGGTAATTCTTGCTGAACGGCTATCCAAAATAGTGCATTTTTATAATGGAAGGAAAGGAGCAACAGAACTTATTCCATTTGAACAGGGAATTTGAATTTTGAGATTCTTTGATCTAGGTTCTTATCTTCTTTACCTATAAAGTGATCATATATCTCCTCGTGACCCCATAAACTTCCTAAAATAAAAGTAAGCAAATACACTCATATTATGAATGTCAAAAACATTATATTGATTATTACTACTGAAAAATTACTGAAAAATACAATGTTTATATTACAGTTCAAAGAGAATATGCTATCCTCTAAAGCAAAAGGGCAAGCAATAATCAATTAGATAAAATCAAGTACTAAATATGTGCTCAGTAAGTGAGTACATATTAACCCAAATGTCAGAATGACAAAATAATAGTAGGTGATCATGAAATATTTAGTCTGCATGTTGAAATACGCAATTTATCTCCAAATTAAAAACTCTTCCTGATATTTTCTAACTTTTTGTTTTCATTTCCAGTCTTTGACATATAATTGAACTTGTGTTCATTGGTATTAATATTTAGTATTATTTATATACTTTTGTTTTAAGTTTTGGATTTATATGTCTTAATACACATCGCTTTTGAAAGTTCCTGTCAATTATACTGGGTTTGGGAAAGTCATATAGAGTAACAATTTTTCTACAATTTCAATAAGATTAAGGATTTCATGCCTTGCCATTCAAAATTGCAAGTTTGCACAGTCTCTTTCTGATTAAAGGTACTGTATGTGATAGCATCATGAATTAAAAAAAAATACCAAATCATATTGACTAGAAGTATTACATCTTAAGTATTTTCTGCCAAAATCCTTGAATTCTCTAAAGCAATTTGATCTAACTATAATTTTTCATGGTATCCCAAAATAAAGATCATCGACTCATAAGGAAAAATAGTAAGGTCACATCAAACTGGCATTGGAATATTAAATAATAACAAAAGATATATTATTTTAATTCTCATTAATTTTAATGTGAATTCATTGTAATTCCCTCTCAGAAATATTGAGTTTGGTAATGTCAAACTAATGTTTTTGTTTGTGATTAGGTCAAGACCTGGCCAAATGAATTGTCAGCATGTTGCACTTGTCATGTTCTTGTTACATAAACCTATTGCCTTATTAGTTAGAAATCTTACTAAGCTGACCAGAAAAAAAGTGTAGGATTGTTGTTACTCTTTAGAATGAGAAATTATATGCAAAGCTGTCAACTTTCGCTGAACTACTCTAGTTCTTCCAGAAAACATTTAAATAACACAATGCAAAGGTGAACATTTTTCACTACAGATGCAGCACAATTGTTTACATTTAAATCCCTCTATAATGTAAGGCTTCAGAATTTTCTTTGATACATTACTGGGCTCTTGACACTGACCCTGGGAAATGGGTAGAGTCACATGGATGAAGGGCAGCTCAGACCTACTACACCCTTAAGCTCTTTGGGGTGACTTTTGACCTTCAAATATCAAAATGTTGGGCTGAGCACATATGCACTTCCCATGTGGCCTGTAGTTAACAAGGCATTGCAGAGCTACTAGTTTTCTAGTAAGGGAACAACTTCTTGTGTTAAAATACTTTCAGGGTTGTTATTTTACAGATGGAATTAGTTCATCCTGCAGATATGAGAGGGTCTCTTGATCTCCCTGAAGCTACTTGAATAAAAGGACTTTGTGGCTTTTCATGCCATTTGTGGTGGTCAAGCGATTATAACTTGCTCCTTATGCACTCAGTGCATGAGAAGTCTTGAAACAACCTCAAAAGATGATCAACCCGTTTTTACAAAAGGATATTCATACTTCAATCAGAACCCTTAAACTAGTCAAAGTAATTTCTATGATGGATGTAGAAAATTACCTTTTATTCTTTTTCTTTTTTCCATTTTTTTCTTTCGGGGGGAATGTTTTGTTGGTTTGTTTTTGTTAGTTTTGTTTGTTTGGTTTGGTTAGGTTTGGTTTTGGTTTTGGTTTAGGTTTTTGTTTAAGGAGAGTAAATTAGTAATTTTATATAAAGTTAAACCAAAAGAAACCTTACCCAGTATCTTCTCCAGGAAGTATCTTAAGGGAGACTTACATGGGCTATGAAGGTTGCCTTTCCATTTTTGCTGTGAAGGTGGAAAAAAACAAAAATTATGCTGTTTTGGTTCATAAGATTTTATGAAACAGGAATATTTTTCAAAACACTTAATTGATTAGGAAGATGAGATTACTAATTTGAGAAATGCCAAGTTTGAAAGCATATAATGCCATATACTACTACATGGTAAATTCTGTTAGAGAGGTATAGTTTAGTATGTATTATTAATGTTACATATATAGAATGTATCAGTTGTTTACTTGCAATCTTTTGTAAGCCTTAAAATATAAAGTGAAGTGGGTTATCTTTGAACTGATAAAACAATACTTATCTTGTATAAAAATTTTCCCTTTCCTATTAGAAAAATAACAAAAAAGTGTTGTTGCTTCATAATCTGGCTATGCATGCTTTATTTCGTCAATGTGAAGTTCAGCATTTCTTCAGTGGTGTGATCAAGCATGAAGATATTTAATTATTGGGCCCATAGAAATAACAATTCCTCAGTTATATGCAACAAGATGATATTCAGTAATTTATACCATTTCTTTAAGGGATGTCCATTTTTCTTCACCATTTTCCTTTTTTTTTTTTTTTTTTTTTTAAACTCTGTGGAATTGAACTGCAAATATATGTACATAATTAAGAATACAATTGAGAGTGGAAATTCCTTCTCTGAAGCTGTTCCTTTATTTCTTAATATTGTATTTTCTCTTTTTTTACTTCCATAATACATTTTCTGAAGGGAGTGTAAGTCAAACATAGGTTCCTGAAAGAAGCACCTCTAAAATGACAGCATGAGCCTGTTGAAAAATTGAGAAGGCTGAAAAATTCTTCAGTATTTGGGCTAACATTTACAAACACAGGCATTGTATCTAGACTGGGTTTCTTAAACTATCATTTATCAACTCCATCTGTGGGGGGAGACACCTGTCGGGGACTGCCAAGAGGATAATGTTTACCAATGGATGAAACTGTCTGCTGCTAACTAGAGACTGCCACAACCACCAGCTATATACCCTTTGCCACAGAGCTGCTGGTTTTGCAGGTTTTTATACTGTTCAAGTGTTATAGTTAGGATAAAAGATGTATTAGATAGGTAATTATTATCATTCTATTACTTCTGTATGTTCAGCTGTTTTGACTGGTTATGGGAACCCTGGTTACAACCCCTTGATTGGTTCCTGTACCCCTAAAACCCCATTGGCTGGTTGGTGGTACGCTGCAGCACCACCCTATAAGGTTAGCCACCCCCAGTTCTCCCTTATAAGTTATAAACCCTTGTTCCCTTTTCCTTTTGAGTCGCGATTTGCCCCTAATTCCACCCAAGTTCTAGAATCCTCCAACCAAACCCTATAAGAGTCCCATGCGCCCCTAATAATGTGTTCACACCTGTTTGCAGCCTCCCCTGTGTGGACCGTTCCTTCTTTCCCTTCCGGACCACGACATCCATTCTCACCTTTATTTATTGGGTATTTTTTTCATTGTTTTAAATAGATTTTTATTTGGAGGAATCAATCTTCTTTTATTCTATGAAGCAGAGTATATCATACTCTCATGCTTTGAAATAAAAATTTTGAAATAACAATTTAAACAGGTTTGGTGTTTTGTGTGGTTTTTTATTTTTTTCGGGTTTTTTTAGTTTCTTTTAACTGGAAGATATTTTAATTCTAGATAATTAAAATTCATAATAACTATTAAATCAAGCAGTTCCACAAGTTTTACTGAACAAAACTTTAATGTTGTTAATTCTCCTTCAGTCATTCCAAGTCAGATTTTCCTGTGCATTTATTTGTCAGATTTTTTTAGGAATAACAAGAACATGAGATATTCAGAAATAAATTGTTCTGTCATTTAGGTTTTGTAATATTTTGGGACACTGCTATTTCTTAAAATCTATAGTTTAAACTCTACACCATGGCACTGTTATGAAATATGTCTTGTCCTTTCTGTTCTATGCCCATCACATCATTTCTTTTTTGCAGCTGTTATCATCCCTTTGAATACGTAGCAGTTAACTCTGCCTCTTCCCATTTCTACATAGTTGGAGATATAAGGGAAAACAAGGTCTGAAAAAAGACGCAGTATGCTAATCTCTGATGAGCTAACGTGCAGTTTATTCCTCTATGGAACTTCAGTTTTGGATTGAAGATTAAACTCCCTGCTCCTTACTAAACTGCATGTTATAGCTGCAATCTGCTTTCTGTATATGTACGACATTCCTTTTGTTTCAGAGCAATGAGTATTTCAGGATCTCAAATAGCCAAAGCTAGACAGTGGCCAGTGAAGTACCATAAATGCAGCAACAAAGAAGCTTCAGAAATTCAAAAGAACAGATATTAGGAGGCTGTAGTAGGTTAATCTTGTCAGGATGCCAGGTGCACACCAAGCTGCTCTATCACATCAGCTTATCAACAAGAGGAGGGAGAAAAACTATGATGAAAGACATTTGAGTTGATTTTGTGATGTCAGAAAACTGAATCTTCAGAAAGACTCAGAACTGACAGAGTTAAGGATTTTGGTCCTCTAGTATCTACCTCTAGATTTCTGCAAACTTAAATAGTGAGGTTTACTTTTGAATGTGATAGATTCCCCATTATTATACTGAATGCACTAGTGCTTCAATTATTCTACTAATGAAACGCAATGAATGAAGCCAGCAAAATCACCTACAAATAAAGAGAATTTTAGAAGAATTTTAAACTTTGTTCACACATGTTCCTTTCTAATGAAATGCAAGGTACCAATAGTTCACTTACTTCTACCAATGTTCAACTATAAGGACAGGGAGGGATCACTCACCAATTAGCGTGGACAAATCAGACTTGATTCAGAAATTCATAATAGAATAAAGAAAAATAAGGGCTGATTTAAAAACTGCTTGTTTCCATATTTGCATCTTCTCAGGTTCAATTTAACTCTGATTTTTCTACCTCCTCCCCTTGAACAACATAGTGGGACAGGAAATGGGCAGTGTAATCACTTCATAATATTTTGCCTCTACCATTCCTTCCTCCATATTCTCTTCTCCTGCTCCACCATGAGATCCCACCTATGTGAGACAGTTCTCCACAAACTTCTCAAATGCAGGTCCTTCTGGAACTGCTCTAGGCTGGGTCCTTTCCATGGGACAGATGCATTTCCTCGGGAACAGATTGTACTGGCATGGTCACAGTGGTTATTTGCGTTTCCACAAACCTCGAAGGGTCACAGGAAGACTACCTGCCTCACCAGGAAGCAGTCCCTCACCAGAGACAGCAGGGGAAACTCTGCTCTGGCACATGGAGCCTGGTCTGTCTTGGAGTCAGCTGAAACTAGCTGCAGCAGATACGGTGGAAGCTTTGGGCAGCTTCTCACAGAATCTACCCATGTAGTATCCTTCCCACCAAAACCTTTACACGTAAACTCAATATAGAGAAACAAGGCAAAGAAGTAAAGGTGCTTAGAATAGTCCTGACTGATAAAATGTAGAGGTGTGTTGAGCAGCTGAAATGGGTAAGTGCTTCATCATGTAGGGAACAGCCATGACGTTTTTCAAGCTCAACAAATTTTATACTATATGCACTTTTGAACAGTCTTAGAAACTCGCTCTTCCTTTTCTGCATAATAGTGGCAAAGACTGCATCAAAAATATACATCTGTGGCCAACTTTGAACACTAAGTTGTGTAGTTTCTCCCAGCTTGGTGCATTTACTTCTTTCACACACATATAAAAACATACACATAAAAACCCCCATGAAATAAACAAACAAAATAATTGTAAAACCACTATAAAGCTCACAAATTATTTATAAGATGACTTACTGAAATCCTTTTAGGCTCTATTTTTTCTATGATTGTATGACTCATTGGCCTTTAAGCATTTAATTAACTTTCTAAGGGCTTTAATATTTGAATAATCTCTCTCATTAAATATTTAATACAGCAATGTTTGCTTTTTTATACTTTGTTTCATTACTCTATCTGCTTCATTGGTTTAACTGTAAGGCAAAAATAGAGCTGAAATATCTACATAGCAACAAATGTTAGATCTAAAGAAATGTTCTGTTATTCCTGAAGGTATTCTTCATGGATTTTGAATAATAGCTATCCTGTACTTTATTAAGTTTTGCACTAGATGTATGGTGAATAGCTAGTAAAATAACAGAATCATATGCTAAAGTAGAACACAGCTTTCAGATGATCATCTTCAAAGGTGTCATAGTGTTTAATAAATTCAATTAGAACTGATAGTACTATAACTAAAACTGTGACATATAAATTAAAGAAATAAGGAACATTCAAATATAAATACAGTTTCCAAGGTGTTTAACTAATATAGCTTATAACAGGATACTTCTTTGCTGTTAAGCCCTTCACTTGCACACAGAGGCAGGTTTCACTCCAATTGCATGAAGCAGTCACAGATATAGGGATTAAAACCCAAATTATTTGTAGACAGTAAAACAGGTTCTTTCAATGCAAAAATTAAACCCATGGTCTTGGTCTTCACACATCTAACTATGTAACAAGGAACAAGTTGCATTCTTAGCCCAGAGAAACTAACACCAGAATGCAAATTCTTTCTTGCCTGATGCTCCAAACCAGTATTGAATACAATGGTAGCAAGCTTGTGCATCATCTGGCTGTGCTGTACCAATACTCTGGATATAGTACATCAAGCTCTAGAGCTGTCATTCTTAATTTTTTAGTCTCAAATACTAAAAAGAAGAGAAAAAAACTTTTTTCCTAAAACAGATATGTACAATATTGCTCTTAATCACATTGTAGAGAAGCTGGAGATACAGCAAACCTCTTCTGCTCCTGACAAAAGTTCACTTTTGAAGAGAATGCATTGTAGTGAAATGGAAAGCAATAATTTAAACAAACAAACAAATAAACTAACTCAGTAAATACGCAAAACATAAAACAAGGCAATTTATTTGACTCACTAAAATTACTTTTAAAGGGAAATACTTTAGACCTGAAAGCTGCACTTTGGAATTTTTAAAAATTGTTTTTCCATTCCCACTGAATGGGTAATTTCAGTGTCAGTTATGATTTTCTGAAACTCTATCACTGCTCATCTTTTATCTAAAAGTCATATCAGCAAGAAATAAAAATTATTTGTGTGAATATACTGAGTAGAAGATAATTTTATATGGACAAGCTAAAGACCCACAATACACTTAACCCTAATACCCCCAGGCTACGCTATGGTGTATGGGGTTGTGCATCCAGTGCAGCCCTCCAGTTGTGTTGTGCAGCACAGCTCCCTTGGCTCCAGGATAATCTCTGACACCTTACAGCAAGAAAGCAACCTGCAGGCAGGTCGCACTGTGTACCACTGGTAATCATGCCACCAGTGTGGCCTTGTCTTTATCTAAGAGTGCAGTAAGAAGCTATTGTAACATCATTTCTCTTTAACTGTAGAAATGATGAATAGAGTTTTCCTTTTGTAAAACAGAAAGTCTTACATCAGTATGAATGACCAAGAGAGGAAAAGCTAGTATGGACAGGGTTTGCATGGCATGCTGTACATGGATCAGAGTCTGTTTGATGTTGTGCTGTTCAGGGCTCCTAGCATCTAAAAGTATGTACTGTTACCTGTGCTATTCTTTTACAGTATTAGCAGTAATAAATGGCATTGTAAATGACAGTTTGTGACACTAAGTGCCTTTCTTACTGGGACCATAACGAACCATCTCCTCCCAGTGCAAGACAAGCCCCTAGATCACATAATGTATTTCTTATCAATACATTTTGTTTTTTTTAATCCTATGTCATTCTGTGATTAGAAGTCTTGTAGATTCATATCTAAAAATTCATTCTCATTTTCATCTGCTTTACAGGTGTCATCATCTTATTGTGATCATATTTACCCCATTCTTATTGTTCTCCTACTGAGGTGTCAATTATGGTACATCATTCCTTTACCTTAGCTTTCTGATGGTTTGGGGTGGAAAATTACAAGAAATCTATTATGTAAGATTGTCAGGGGAGGCAACTGTCAGAACCTAATGAAAGAATAATGTTTACTTATGGATGAAACTGTTTGCTGCTGCCACAAACACCTGCTGTAAACCCTTGCTATAAAGCCGCTGTTTCTGCAAGTTTGTATGCTGTTTAAATGTGATAGTTAGGACAAAAAGATGCATTAGATAGGTAATTAATACCATTCTATTACTTCTGTATGTCCAACTGTTCTGCTTAGTTCTGGAAACCCCGGTTACAGCCCCCTGATTGGTTGATGTACCCCAAAACCTCATTGGCTAGCCGGTGGAGCAATGCTGCTCCACCCTGTGGAGCTGAGCCACCCCCAGTTATCCCTTATATGTTATAAACCCTCCTTCCCTTGTCCTTTTGTGTTGTGGTCCGCCCCTGTCTCCACCCAAGTTCTAGAACCCTCCGCACAAACCTTATAAGTATCCCATGCTCTCCTTAATAAACTGTTCACGCTGTTCACACCCTCCCCGCATGGACCGTGTCCCTCTTTCCCTTTCGGACCGCGTCATAAGATTACTTCATAAGAGCTTGGAATATAAAAGCCTATAAACTTTATTTTTGCTTAGCAACTGAAATTGCTTGACTGTTTAGTTCCAATTTCTGTTTGGTTCATAAACTATTGTAAAAGTCTATGAAGGTCTTCAGCAGAATGTATCAACCAGAGTATATGCTGTATAGGGTAATTAAAGAGTGTTTTACTTTTCACTGCAATGGTGACATTTCATGTATCTATTACTCCTCTCAGCTATACTAAGTTCTGGAAAACATCAGGCAGTTCAGTCTGGAGTCACACCATCTTCTAAAATACATGTTTTCAATCTTCTTTTCTTCTCCCTAATGATGACAAACCATCAAGTTCATTCATTTTTCTTTCCAGAGCAGAAATCAATGCTATATTGATTATAATATATACATATATATAATACAATGTACATAATTGTTCAATACTGGTAAGTTAGTGCTCAGACAGTTTTATGGATTAGTACAGGAAATAAAGACATTTATAAGCAGTAAGGAAGGAAACCGAGTAATCATGAATTACTATCATATTAGGCAGCAATTTACCCAACTCTTTTAATATTGCTTAATGCATGGTACTGTCTTGCTAGAGGAAACAATTTTCATTTCAGATAAGATCTCATATATACTTTAAGTCAGCAATGTATTACCATGATGAATATTATATTATAAAAGGGAACACATTTTTGGCATGGCCTGCTTTTTTAAATGTTTTATTCAATAAATTTAGTAAAAGCAATTTATGATCTTAAAATAGTTATCATAATTCAGATTCAAGCAGTAGGGTTGCTTTTAACCTTTTCAGTCTGCATTCACTTTCTGAAATTCCTGACCAGATTTTTCAGAAGATCTAGTGTCTAAGATTTCATCCAAATAAAATCTTTAGCTTATTTTAAGATTTAGAAATCCGTTTTGCTTTAAAAATAGTTTCAGAAAAAATAATATCACCTATGAACATTTATAAAGAGATATGCTCTCCATTATATATATATATACACACACAGAAGTGAAAGTGAAACTTCAGATCACTTATGATTTATTGTAAATGCTTTTAATGGATGTAATTATATTTATAGAGAGGCAATTTTTTTAGAATTTGGTGGGTTTTAAACATTAAGGTTGGAAAAGAGCTCCAAGGTCATTGAGTCTAACTCTTGATCAGGCACCGCATCAACTAAACTACAGCACTAATTACCATGTCCCCTTGTTTCTTGAACACTTCCAGGGATAATGACTATATCACCTCCCTGGGCAGGCCATTTCAATGCCTGATTATCCTTCCAGTGAAGAAATTCTTCCTAACGTCCAACCTGAACCTGCCCTGATGCAGCTTGAGGCCACCTCCCCTTATCCTGTCACTAGTTGCCTGGGAGAAACAACCTTGCTGCACCCTCCTTTCAGGTAATTGTAGAGAATGATAAAGAACTTCCTCTCCTTCAGGCTAAACAATGCCAGCTGCCTCAACAACTTTCATATGACTTCTCTTCTCTCTTGTATCTGGAAAGTAATTAGGGTTTGTGGAAGGACTTAATCATGTATGCTGGAATAAATCTCTCCACTACACAGAGACATATTAATGTGTTATCTTAATGTGATTTGAGTGTTGGAACAAGATGCAGTATAGCAGAAATATTCACCGACTGAAGTTGCTTTTTCTACCTCAGGTGAGGTAGATGTGGTAAGATGATGACTCCTTGCACATTGAGAATGGAGAGCCAGGGCACTGGTGCACTGCAGATGAAGGTGCTGCAGTGTGCATACATAGATTGAAAAGACACTGCCAATTCCCAGCTATTTGTTGAGTTGAAAGAGGTAGAGTTACCTTAGAAAGCACCAAAAACTTCCCTAAAGGCATCTTTAACTGAGACAAACACATTCCTTTGAATTGTTAGCTACAAACAGGCAGCAACTGAGCAACAAAGGGCATAATAACATAGACCTGTTTGAAGCATATTAGGAAAATGATACAATATTAATCATCAATATTTCAAATGCTGAGAACTCTTTTTCTGCTTATAGGCCAATTATACTATGTAAATATATGCTGAACTTCAGACATGAACCATAACAACAGAGTCATCCTTGACTACTTATGACTGCTACAATAATTCTGTTTGTGGTAGGCTGACTCAGACCAGCAGCTCAGCATCCATCCAGTTGCTCTGCTGTGTTTCCAGTAGAGCTGAGGACAGAGCTGAAAAGATAAACATGAGAAAAATGTATGGGTTGAGATAAAGACAATTCATATGTAGAGGGGGTAAAAAAGAAAAGGAGGAGGAAGGGGGAATATCCCCAAAACAAATGAGTGAGGCAATCATTCATTACTTTGTACCAGCAGACTGTTACACACCCAGTCTGCACCACAGATTCCTTTGGAAAAACTTGCCCTCAGTTGTTACTGCTGGGTTTAACATTACAGCACAGAATTTGACTTTGTTTTGGCTCTCCCAGCTCAGACCCTCACAAGCTTTTGCCCATCTCTACCTTACTCATAGAGGGCAGTGTGTGAAATCAAGGAGGATTCAGTGTTGTGCAAACACTGTACTGTAATATCTGAACTACTGGTATGTTATCAATCCTGGTCTAATCACAAATAGCCACACAACACTATATTGATTAATATAAGCAAAATTAACTCTGCCTCATCCAAACAATACACTAATTTAAGCTCCCACTTGTAATATGGTTCACTTACACTAGTTTTACACAAGATTTAGGGATGTCAGAAACAGTTTTTTGCTTTTTTTTTTAATTATTATTATTTAACTGTTTACATTGAAAATACAACTAGTCTTATATTTTTGGATTTACCCAATGCATTTGAGATAAAATCACAGAGCATTTTCACTTTACTGAGAAAATACAGTAAGGAGAGGATATATGTTGTTACTGGCTAGACTTCGCGAACGAAGATTTTGGGATAAGCCTGCACAATGGATTTTTTAGGTGAGGCACAGTCTGTGCGGAACTGGCCCCACCCCCTTTACTCCTGAGGTTCATTTTGTCACGGCCAAGCACGCTCGGATGGTGACAGTGAGTTCCTTGGGATTCGAACCGGCGTCCTCAGAGGAGGAGCTGGCTCCACAGGTGGCGACTTACACCATTCGGCCAACACCCGCCGCAGAGGATATATATTATAAAGATTAAAATACAGGAAATGGTAAAGGTAAACCATTCATTAGGAGAAGAGATAAAAGTTTAGATTTTATGTATTTTATATATATATATACACATACATACACTCAATGTTTCAAATGTGCTGAGAAAATTTATCCACAGTGAAGTTCTGGTGACCTCTTCAGTATTCCAATCACATTAATTCTTTTATCTTTTCTATTTTTTTTCTACACCTAGGCTCTTGACCTTGGAATTTTTGCAATTGTGTTAAGGAATTTCCTCAAAACCATGGAATATATAGCAAATGTGAATACAAATTTTCAGTCTGTGTTTACTTTTCTACTATACCTATTTATCAGAGGTATTAGAAATACTTGAAAAACTATTAAACAGTGGCAAACAATCTACTATATATATATGTCACAGTAAAAGACACCAATATTTAGATAACTATTGATTTTCTTCCAGTAAAGCCTACAGTTGCAGAAAGGTAACAAAGCACCTAGCTACGACAAATTTATCTGAAAGGTCATGTAGTTAAGATTACTATTATGCAGACGTAATTTTTTGTCTTCTCAGATATGCCAGCAGTGACCTTTTCAACATTCCCATTGCAGATTTTATCAAAGAACATTGCCTTGACTCTTAAGAGAGCTTGTTCATAAGTACAGGCTATGAACTCAAATTTTTGCAGTTTGTGAACTTGGAAAACTAAGTGTTACCCAGCACAGACTAATGAAGCTTTCAGCAAGCCAAAGAGAACTGATGATCTTCAGTTTCCTAAGGCCAATAAGTCTGGCAGACTATGATTATGGGAACCTGATGGAGAGTTGTATCAGGAGACTGAGCATACACAAGGTATAAATCTTATGAGATTAGAACATACATACAAGGACACATCATCTTTTGAAGGGAGTATTTGTTAAAATGCATAAGCCTATGAGAACAGAAACTTCTGAGACTGCTATTCTTTTTTCCCCTGACAAAACATAAAAGTAAAAATATTTTTAGTTATTAAAATGAAAGACTGCATTTTCTTCACTCTTTCAAAAGAGCAAATGAGCATTTTCTGCATGGATATAATTCTGCCAACACCGAGTTGTTTCATTACACTGAAGGACAATAGTTGCTTCACACCACAAAAACACTAGCACTCTTCAGACAATGAGTTGAAGGAGATTTTGCTGTTTGGTTTTGTTTGTTTGTTTAGTTGAGTCTTTTAACATCTCTTATTATGGTCCTCTGATGCAAGTTTCTTAAACAGCTGATTTTCCCCCCCACACACACAGGTGGTTTATTTAGAGCTGATCACCTACCACAAAGCATTTGGGAAAGTGGTAAGGTCCTCAGACAGACAACAGAAAAATAATCCCACAGCAATAATGATGAAACATGTTATTACTTAGCTCTTTTATTGTTAATTATAAAATTAATGCCAAAAGGTTTGAAGGGTTTGAAACTTCAACATAATAATAAAATATCTACCACACTAAATAAATAGACTCTTTCACACATGAAAAAAGTACTCAATGAAATCACACTGATACAGGCTAAATCCTTAGATGGTTGTTTCTCTTTACATATAGTCAGTAGATTATGACTGATGCTCTGTGAGGTAAGTGACAATTTTTCATACTGCTTTGGCACTCCATTTTTAATATGTTATTTTGTTATTTGTTGCTATGTCACTGACACTGGCTTTTTGCCTTTTTCTTTAGTAATAGAGACCTTCTTTTCTGAGGTGTATCTGAGATTTCCTGAAACATAATTTCTCACAGTTTGTATGATCCAGCATGGATAAGAACCTAGGTAATAAATTGAATCCAAGAATTAGAGGTAATCATAGATATAGTTTGGGTTTTGTTTGTTTGTTTGTTTTTTAATTTTCCCTTACATTCTCTGCATTCTGAGTCTGTGATACAGAGATAAGTTTAATTAATTCAGATGTTCTTATAAGGTGTGAAAGGAAATACATATTATGGTCTTGGTGTCCAAATAAGTGTTTTTCTTGGCATTTGACTTTGAGGCAGTAGATTTTTATGTCCCTTATTCTGCTGTATTGCCCATTTATGCATTTCAATTTCTATAGGATCTCTTTAAAAAAATGAAACAGATGCATATTTCTCCTCACTTTATTCCACTCCATTGTCTTCCTATTATCTTAGTAATTGATTACTTGTTGGGTGTATAACTGAGGCAAAGCATAGTAATAGTTTACATCCTTCTTTTATGTAATATGCAAATTAGGAGAATGGAATATATTTCAACATATCAGAACTTTAAAGAGCTTGTGAAGTGTGCTGGCCTTTTTGACCTTCATGGAGATGAATTTCACCTACTGTTATACACTACAGAGAAAACATACAGAGACAACAGAATTACTCTCACCAATGTGTTGTATTTTTAATCTATTTAACAAAAAAATAAAAAATTTCAAAAGCCATTTGGTGTTCTATGATGAAGCAATTTACCCTGCACAGTCACTCATTGGTCCATTTACTCAGTTAGTGTGAGTTTCATTACACTTATATTCACCAACATTGTGAATGCACTTGACTGATTCATTAGTTCCACAAAGGTCAAGAGACATCATACCCAAAGAGACTGTAAGCAATGATAGGTTTCATCAAACTCAGATATGTCACACAACATTGAAATTCATGACTTACTAAAGAAATTCCATGCTTACTTACTAGCAACATGCATTCTCTGTTTGCCTTTAATGGTAACTGACTAAAACATGTTGGCCGCCAAGTGAAAAAGTAAATACACTCTTTCAAGGCACCAAACAATATGCCTTCCTGCTAAGAACTTGAGACTTTTCTTCAAAAAAATGTAAGGGTCCAAAACTTACTGGTAACATTTTTCCAGTCTACTATTTATTCAGTGACCTTGTAATAGTATTTGACATTTTAATTTCTGTTTTTACAATGCATTCACAGAATCTTCTCCACCAGTTTTTGACTGAAGACTATGAACGCAAGAGATTTTACTTCCTGCTACTCAAACTTGTGGTTCTTTACCAGTATAATAACCTTAAAGAATTAAATGGTATCTTAACTGAACTATAAAGGATAGAAAGATAATAAAATAGGAATCAATTATAATACAACAGACACAAATATTTTATTAGAGATTAGAAACAATATATTTGCAATTTATGTCTGCAAAGTAAGAATAGACATTAGATAAAGATGCACTTTATCATCCATATTATCTTCATTTGGGCTCACTTATTGATAATGTATCAATTTTGTTACCATACATGTCTGTTGCAACCACCTACCTGGATTTTTGTCTTTCACATGTTATGAGGACACGAGGTTTTAGAACTTTTTTCTGGATGCTGATTTGTACATTTTAGACAATTTCTAATTCAACATAGCAGTCAACAAGGGTCTCTTTTATGATTTCACTGGGTTTTGAGAATCAGTTTAAATTTAGATAAAAATTGGAGCTGATCATAAAAAACCAAACAAAACTAAAAAAAAAAAAACCAAACCAAAACAACTAAACAACCGAATGCAAAACCAAACCAACCAACCACACACGCACACAAAATCCAAAACAGCCAAACACCAAAAAGACAAACCAAAAGTAAGCAAGAAGCTTACACTGTAATTTAGATCCTCAACAGCTGGTGGTCAATTTGGTGATTTGTTCAAGTTTTGAGACATATGAGAGCCTTCTCTATATCAGAGCCCTTTGTCTTTCTGCTCGTTATTTTACATTAAGTGGTATCCAAACTCATCATCAGGTCCAGGACTATACCACCTCTCTATCACAACATCAAATGTAGTTGCAAGCTTAAAACATGACTTCTTTTAAATATTTAGTAGTTACATCTCCCACCAGTAATAATAACTTTGGTATTCAGCTGAGGCCATTGACCATTTCTGTTGTCTCCAGCCCACTCTACTGCTGTTGTGGTATGTTCCTGACATTCCCAAAGCAATAATTGCCTGGTATTGCAGTGATGGAAAGGAAACAGACCTTTGATTTTTAGTATAGCAAGCAGAAAAATGCTATTTCAGGTATTTCAGTGATATGGCAAAATTATTTTCTTTTGATATTGCTGAAAATGCACTGGTTTAGCCTGAAAATTTCTCCTAAAGGTAGAGATTGAAGACTGGGTTAAAAAAAAACCAACCAGCCAAACAAACAAACAAAACAACCAACCAAAACAAAACTAAAAAACCAACCAAAACAAAACAAAAAAATCAAACCAAACCAAACAAACCCAACAACAAAACAAGCAAGCAAAAAAACAAACAAAAACTTAAAATTCCCCAGAAGCAGATAACTATAATAATTGTTTCTATGCAAAATACTAGCTTTATCATTTTTAACAGCTGCTATTGGTCTGAAAACAGGGCTCAATTGTAGCTCTATTTTGTGTCTCAAAGTAGATACAGACATTTTTTCAAGATTACACTTATAATTAACTTCTGCTTCTGCCTGTTTCCCCGTGTGTTCTCTTGTTTTTCACTGTAATGACACTTAAAATTAATTGAGCACTTCTGCTGTTACTTGCTGCAGGAGTACATGAGACTATGTATTTCGTTGCCTTTGACCTGCCTTTGTTATTCAAAGCCTTCACATACCAGAAAAAAAGATGAAATTAAAATTATGTGGTTTAACTTACATGAGTATTAAGCAGCCTGTGATATCTTCTGCCCAAAACAAATTTATTTTTTTTTTTAAAGATATAGAGTAAAAGAAAACCCTAAAAAAACTTATTCTTATTATCTAAAAGAAGAAAATTAAAGGAGTAACCCTTTATTTTACTGTAGGTCTAGTTAAGGTCCTAAATCAGACACTGGTGCCCTAAAAATACACTTGACACAATCCTTTTTTTCTTTTTTCTTTTTTTTTCTTTCTTTTTTTTTTTTTTGTGAAATCATTTTTGTCTGTGAAATCATTGCTATTTCAGGAGTCATATAAAGATTTATCATCTAACTTTCAATACGCATGAAAAAATAAGACTTGTATAAACATTTGTTTTGAATGTGGTATCTTTATCCAAGGTATTCAGTATCAGTGAGACCATAGCAGACAATTGTACCTCCTTAAAAGTGTAGGTATAGTTTATTTTTTGTTTCTTTTGTTGTTTATATGCTTGTTTTTGCCAAAAGCTAACATTTTACTTGGGTTTCCTTATTTTACAACTTCAAGCCACTACTTTAAATACTATTTTATTTACTAATTTAATTTTCTTCTTTGTAAGAAGGTGAAAGTCATTTGTACTTGTGTTGATGGGGATCCCCTGGAAAAAACAATGGTTGTGGAGAGACTGCGTAGTACAGTGAAATGCCTGTTCTGTTTCTAACTTCAGGGCAAATTTGAACAAGAAGACAGTAAATGGTCCAACAGGCTGAATCTGATGCTGAAAATGAATCTTAGAAAGAAGAATTAATCTCATAAAATGCTAATACAGAGTGCAAGTAAAAATTAAGTCAACAAATTAAAACACTCCTGTTCTATATGATATGGTATCCCGGCTGGGATATACTTAAGCCTCGTTGGATGTTGTGTTGGTAGTACTGAGGTCACAGTGGTATGGGTTTAGCCTCCTAGGTAGGTTTTCAGTCCATGAACCTAGGAGAAAGGTGTGCTCCCCTCAGCCACGTGGTTCCCGAGCCCTGGGCAGAGGACACAGAGACCACACAGCTTGGGGAGGGTGCAAACAGAGGGAACTTTATTCAGAAAACAGGGGTTTTTATAGACCTTGGAGGGAGTTCAAATCCTCCAATGAGGGGAAAGGGGGGAGAGTCTGGCTGTGGGCCAATAGGGATGAGGGAATTTACATTCAGGTGGGGAAGGGTTTCAGATAACAAGGTGGACCCCGCCCCTCTGCTCACAGAAGGGGGTCTTGGGAAGACACAGAGGATTTCTGGGAAAGGACACAGGAGATTCTGGGGGGAAACGTATGGAGAATTCTGGGAATGGGAACACATGGAGAAGGTAAACATACATTTTAAACAACATTAAAGACATCAGTGGTCAAAACATTCAGTGCATTCTGAATCCATTCCCACAATATGGTAAAAAAAAATTATCTTAGAATCAATGGTTTAGGTTGGAAAGGACCTTAAAGATCATCTAGTTCTAAATCCCTGCCATGGGAAGGGTTATAATACAAGTTTATAAATGGAAATTTCACTTTCATCACGAAGCCAGAGCATGACTGGAACCTTGTTGTTTATGTCCAACAGTAGCAAACAACTAAATGCCCTTATATTTCTTTCTACTTTCTAAGTTCAAAAATATATTAGAAAGTAACAAGATGATACTGTATTTATTCTTGATGCTTCTTTATACTTTGCTATTACTTTTTTTTGGCAAAGTACTGAGGAACCTTTTTTTCATTTTAAGGCATGTCAGAATGCTTTAGAAAATTGTATTGCACCATACTGAATCACAGTGCTGTTGTAAAATGCTTGATGTTGTCAGTATTTACTTCCCTGGAGGACTTGTCCACATTAATGAATGTAGGTATATTTCAGGCATATTCTTGGAGAGGTAATTCTGGTTTTGTTGAAGCAAGGAAATTTGTGAAGGCAATTTTAATATTTATTTTCAGTTGTATGATTTGACCATCATTGTCCCAACCTAAATTCCTCTGTGGGGAGAATCCAGAAACAACTGGGCAGGACAAAGTGGGTCTACCTTAGTTGCTCTAATTAGAGCACCTGGTAGGTAAAAAAATAACCCATTTGCACATTAATTTATTCTCTCTGAAGAAAAAAAAAAAAAAGAAGAAAGAATGAAGAAACAACTGAACTCTTAAGACATATCAGTATGTAGCTCACCTTTTTGCTTTTTCCTATATATATTTTTTGTATTGAGGAGGAATAAATTAATTTCTTCCAGGTCCTGGAGAACATATCAGAAGAACACTTAAGGTTTCTGGATAAGGATGTTGAACATCAAGCAAACTTGTCTAGCAGCTGTTTTTAGAATGTAATCACTGCTTCTACTTGTTTGTAAGGATGTGGTAGCACAGCAGGTATTAATCAAGGTTGAACTTTGTTTCAAGATTGCACAGAAAGCCACTTGTAGCTGTCACAGCTAAAATAAGTAATTATTGCTCATATTGGGAAAAAAAAATTTGTCAAGATGCCAGAGTGTTTGTCTTTGATGACTATAAATGACAGCTTTTGCATCTGTTATTCTCTTAATTGGGCTAAGGTTTACATAGACCTTTGATCTTCAGCAGATATTCTACCCAAGCTTTATTGTTTCAAGTTATATATATTTTTTTTACTTACATCAATTTAATTAATTCTAAACAAACTTTTAGAGAATATTCACATTATTACCTTCTAACATTATGTGGTGAAAAAATCCCTGGATATTATCTAATCTCAGAGGATTCTTGTCAGAAGTATACATATCATATTTCACCAGGCAGCAGTGATGTGCCAAGTGTGGTACTGAATGAGGCATCTGAGATACCATAAACAGCAGGAATCACTCAAAGACACAGTTAAAAGGGATGAATCTAGAAAAAAAAAAAAATCTAGGAAAAAAATCTGGAAAAAACTCTGTGCTGAATGGTTTGATTATTGTCTAACAGTTGAGGTGTGAAGACAAAATAAAAGCATATATATAGTGAAAAAATTCTGTAATACCAGCTGAATACAGCAGATTGATTGTTCATTAGCATTTGAGAGTAATAACATATGGTGTAGGAAAATAAATTATATATATTATTTTCATTTTTAAGTTTGACACTAATAAGACCACAAAATAGTAATATGCTCATATTTTTTATGTAGATTTGTTTACTTTTTCAACTCCAATAGATTGATCATAACCCACAACGAAAAAAGTATCATAGATTAAAAAAATATCCATAGAATAAACTTTTAGAAGCATTTAATTTCCCTTGGAACAAAAGACACATAGCTCTTGATTCTGATGCTTGTCAGATACAGTTTGTTGTTGGCACTTTATGTTGATGATTAGAGCAGCCTGAGAAAATTCTCAAGTTATCCAATTGTGCCTGGGGAGAGAGATGTAGTTTAGAATATGATTCACATCTTGTAGGGTGCAAAGCAGGAAACGGTGAAAAGAGAGGATAACTTGAAAATCTTGTAGTTTAAAAGATCTAGCAATTGAATACTAATCCTGCAAAAACTAAAATATATTTTGCATCTGTTGAGGTTGAGGAAAGGAAAGACCCTATATACAGTAGTCTGCAAGTTTGATAGCCATTACACATTTGCTCCACAAACATGTTTATGGACATTATATATAGACATCATTCATGGACATAATTTCATTTGAATTAGGGATGAAGACATGGTTTCTGGTGGTACAAACACTTTGAAAGTTATGAATAGGTGATGTTTATCCTACCAAACCACAGGGATCACAGGAGAAACCTTTGGTGAGAGGCCACAGCTGGGATGGTGGTAGAAGTATGAGGCCGGGCAACACAGTGAGGAAGTATGGGAGGAGTGTACAGGTGATATGCTGAGGTATGAGGCATTGCATCTCAAGCTCTCTGTGATTCTAAATTCTCATCTAGTTTTGGCTGAGCTACTTCTGACTGCTTTAGAATCTTTCTGTCCTTGGTTTTGATGTCAGGTTTGCCCAGGACTGAGTTCACACACATGGAGGAAGAGCTCTCCATATACTAAAAGCCAGGCTCAGGCACCAGTCCAAGCTGTAGGATAAGGCATCTGGTAATCGAGGCACGGACCAGTAGAGGGGGCAAAAAAAAAAAAAACACAAACAAACAAACAAACAAAAAAAAAAGGATATGAAGACTCCCTTTAACCAATATTACTAAGGCATGGTAAATAGCATTCTCTCTAGTTGTTTTTCTAAAATCATCTGTAACCAAATAAGTTTATTATCTAGTTCAAATTCCTGTTCTGAAAGATTCACAACAAAGTAATTTATTACAGAAATTATCTTTCCAGCAACAGAAAGATTACGTTCTGTCAACACATGATACCTTTTTCATCCCCTGAGGAATCTAGCTAGACTGATAATTTTTCAACAGAACTGATCATCACACAAGATTTTAGAAGAAAGCACTACTTTCATGTCTAGGAGACCGTTAAATGATGCAGTATTCCACGCACATCCAATATGAACTACACACCTTTTAAGGACCAAATACAATCTGTACTTGGTGTTCTTTGGCAAGTTTGTTTGACCAGGTGTATCTTATACAACAATAGTTCTAATTAAAAAACAAACAAATAAAACCCCGCCAAACCCACAAACAAACAAAACAAAACAAAAAGGTACTCCAAAAACCCCAACAGCTTACCTGCATTTCAAAGATTGTAATTAGGATAATTTGTGTTAAGGGATTCCCTCTGTACAATCCACTCATGCAGTTTTAGGATGAATTGTGTTGCCTAAACACCTTACTGTGAATTGCAGTCTTGTCTTAGAAGAGAAGAATTACTGGACTACTGGAAAGCTGGACTGGTGCCAACTCAGATCCACAAAAACACATAGAAAATGCAAAAAGTGATTTCATTATGTAAAAAAAACTCCACAACTAGATCACTAGATCCCCAAAGAAGTACGCCTACTTCTAAATTTAAATGTGTTCATTGGGTTTCAAAAAAAACCTAACATAAACCTGTTAACACTTTTTGTGGTATGCCATTTTTCAGATTAATTTCTTCTAACTAGGAGAGAATAATTCTGGGAGAGAATTATTTTGCATCTGACACAAAACACTGCACATGATAGACATACTACAAGTTATTCCATGCTTCCACAACATTTACATTTTTTGTCCTAAAGACTCTTCACAGATTTAACAGAATATTCTGATTTGTATGGGACCCACAAGGATCATCAAGTCCAACTTTCAAGTGAATGGGCTCTTCATATGTGCATAAAATTATGACCATAGATGAATTCTGTTGAAACTAGTCAAAACCCTTTCCACTGATGTCAGTCCATACTAGATAAAACTTTCATACTATTTAACAGCTGTCATTTACTAAGCAAATTCAGGTGTTGTGTAATTCATCTAGCTACAGCTAGCATCTAAAGCCTGTTATGTTATATAACAATCAGGACTAGGGACACTCTCACCTCTGTGCTATACCTCTGTAGATGCAGCACTTCAGAATGACTAATCCCATAACAGAATATTGCCAAGAGAAATGTTAAAAAGCTCATGGTTAGGTTTAGTATCAACTGTTGTTAAATGTGGAGTTAGGTATAAATATTATAGTATACACATACCTATTATATAGAAATGCACAGACTATTCTCAAAAGTCTGTAACTAGTGCCACTTAAAGCACTACCCAGTAAATTTAATGGGCTTATCATATTTAATAACCATTCAATATCTGAATAAATCTACAAGTAGAGGGAGCGTTTTTCAAATATATTCAGTTTTCTGCATGAAAAAGTTGTGTACTCTCAGTTTTAATATCTGGAAATGGAATTGTTTATTATACTATAAAATATATGTATGTTTTAATTTCAAGGCCCATTACATTATGCAAAAGAATGCAACTAGAATACTAGTCTTGTAGTGTCTTTAGCTGTAGGCTGCAAAACTTTTTGGGTGTTTTTTTAAAGCAATAAATCTCAGCAGATGACACTGACATAGTTTATCAGTTTATCATAGTTTATTTTAAACAGAACAGTTGAAATATCACTAAGGCTCAAAGTGGTGCAATGGATTCCTCCTACCTAGATGTCTAATAATATCAACTTTTTTTTTTTTTTTTTAACTTATACGAAGTTGGCATGAAGTTCTTACTTAATCTGAGCTTTATAGCTTGGAAAATCCTTATGAGATTTTCAAAACTTCTTATTGACCTTAATATTATTACCTACAGATAACCAAAGTTTAAAAGGGAGTGTCTTGGTGTTTATTCTTTTCTTTGTATCTTTTTGTTAGTATGTGACTGACTAGGATGCAGCTAACATGCCTTAAACAATGTCTGAAAAAAAAAAAAAAAAAAAAGACATGATGAACACATAATAGTTAGTTGTGCCAAAGTTCCTAAGTAAATTCAAGGCAAAAAAATATATATGGTTTCTTACACTTGACTTTGCAGTGCAAAAACTTAAAGAAATTATTTTATTGTATCCATACAAATATTTTTACTTCAGTATGAAAGCTTAAGGTTCTTGATTGTTGGCAGAAAAAGAAATTAAAACAATTATTTGACCTTTATATTCTGCTTAAATGGGACACAAGTACTGACTACATAGAGTATAAAACGTTACTCATAATTCTATCATAATACTCTTTTCCATGTGGGATAAAGGAAAAAAAAAAAAAAGAAAGGAAAAGAAGAAGTAGAGGAGAATTTCCTTTTGATTTTGTGTCTCTACTCGTTCTGAGGTTCAGTTTGAAGAGAACATTTAAGTTCAGAAATTAAGACATATTAGATCCAGAGGTGTTCTGTGCAAAGAATGTACAGTAATCTTATATAACTTTCTTACTATTACTAATGTCAAATCAAATAATCCACTGATGATAGTCAGCCAATTTTATTCTTATTTTTTCAAGCATCAAGGGGAGAGCAACCAAAACTATCTGCCTGGAGCGGTGCAAAACATTAAACACTGTGCCCTGACATCCTGGTCTCTAAACTGGAGAGGAAAAGTTTTGATAAAGGATTACTGGATGGATAAGGAATTGGTTGGACAGCTGCACTCAAAGAGTTGCAATAAACTGCTGAATGTCCAAGAGAGAAGCAATGATGAGTGGCGTTCTTTAGGAGTCATTGTTGGAACTGATTTTATTCAACATCTGTCAGCAATATAAGCTTTCAATGTGCAATTTATATTACCCCCAAAAAAGTGCTATTTTCAAACTTTATTTTTTAGTGGTTTTTAATGTAATTAAGATTTCATTACCTGAGTAGTTTTTAAGTTCAAAATATTGAGTCTATATCTACTTCTGTATTTACTGGGATAGATGTAATTCTCAAGAATGAAAAAGTAAATGGTGCGAGTAGAATTTTTATACTAGGAAAACACATGTCTGGTTTAGCTTTATGCCTCATAAAAACTGCTGATATGATAAAAGGAAAATAAAGAAAATATTCTAGACTGAGAGAAGATCAAACATTAAAGAAGATATTGACATATAATTGAAACACAATTTCAATTATCTAAATGTTAATTACCTGAACATTCACATTATCTGAAACAAATTTCCATTTTCCTCAGATTTAGGAAGGAACTTGACACTACTTAACTTAAAACTGAATTTAGGTAGTATATGGGCATGCCTGCTCAAGAACTGATGAGAAGAAATCAAAATGGAGGGTTTTGGAAGGAGATAAGAGGACAGAGGTGTGAAAAAGCTCCCAGCATTGTAAATAAGCTGAGGCCCCTTCCTGTCTTCAGGTTTCATTATCTAAAATATTAAGCACATAAAGATCAATGCCAACATTTTAGAAGCAAATATAGGAGCTCAGTTGCTGCCTACCATGTTCACAACAGACCAGCTAAGAGTATATTGGATTTGTATTCACACAGATCCACTCAGTGGCAAACCTCACAACTTCTTAAGCAGGTGAGTTTGAACTAGGCTTACCACATGAGTCTGGGTAGAAGATCATATAACGACTATGAAGACAGCTGACTCAGGATGGTAACAACCTTGCGGCAGCATTACAAAATTAAGGACAGACCAATTTTGACTGAATTGTTTTGCGGTCCACTGCTACACATAGCAGCATCCATGGCCTTGAAATGTGTTCAACCTTTGTCACATATTACACGTATTGTCGGTGAAATTGTGGCAGATGTTCCACCTGTTCTAGGCTCAAATTGGCATAGACGTGTTAGTTCTGCAATTTATCTTGCATTTCAAACTCTGTAAAATCTTACCAGATATCTTAAACTACAACAATTAATTTTAATACTGAAATCAAACAGAATCATGATCATGGCAAGGCTTTGCAAATGAGTATTTGAGAGGGCTCTACCCACGCTTGCTGCAGTCGTGCTGATGGCTGATAAGGCTGATGCGAGATAGGCAAGTCCAGTTGCAAAAGGCACAGCAGAAAGTTTCTGTAGGTGGTATTGGCAAGGTACAGTTCTTTCTGCATTGTTTTTTCCCCTCGACACTGATTCTGCATGTGTTTTTAAAGGAAGCAACAGCATTATGGATGGTCAAATACAATAAGGCTTTATGAAAAAAAAGAAGAAAAAAATATCTCTGTAAGCATGTAAGGGAATTCTGGCGGATCAAACTTGTTGTTAAAGAATATCAACATTATAGAAACTCTGAAATATTTAGATAAAGAAAGCCTTTCACTTCGTATTTTGTCAGGCCTACATCTCTTTTGTTGTTTCTGCATATTTTAAAAAATTCTGATGAATTACAGTTATTTGAATATTCAGATGATTGGTGTCTAACTGCATCTCAGCTTTCTTAGCTGTAAAACTGTGCAATAATAAAAATGTAGTTGGAAAGTCCCTTGCAATCCAATCTATTATATGATTCCATGAATATATAAAATTTCATTAGAATAACAGCAAGATCTATTGATCATGTGGAAAAGTATTTCGTTTTCATAACTACTTGAGATTATCAGATCACTGTGAATTAAGATTCACTAAACTTTTAAAGAACATCAAAGCTGTTGAAATCTCAGCAAAATTAAGTACTAGATTTCATATCCCAGGTAAAGTATACAAGTGCTGAAAGCAGAAGAGATAGAGGATTAAAGTATTAGAAACTGAAACAAGTTAGGCAACTAGGATATAAGGATATAGGATAGGCAACTGAGTATAAAGATAAATAAAAAAGTTAACTTTGAAAACTATAGTTTTGTTGAGTTCGACAATTTGGTTGGATGAGGAAAGGTTATGTTAAGAACTTTAATCCACTGAGTATAATCATGTCTCTTCTTTTCTGAACCTCTTTCCTTACAGAAGTGTGCTGAATATACCAACACCAAGTGTATTTTACAAGATTTTCAGTACTTATTAGACTTTTTTTTTTCCCTCTCACTGTTTCCTTAATAGAAAACTTCAAAATTTATCTCAATTTTCCTACTACTATTACAAGTATTATTGTAGGTTTGAGTTCTGAGCTGTACTTTGGATCTCTTTTCATCTTTAAGTAGGTCACTGTTACTGTAAAAATGTAGAGATTATTTTCACGTGTTCTGTTTCTTCTTGAGTAAATGAAGTTTTTTGTGTCAAGCAATGAAATAGTACAATTCTATTTCTGCTATGAATTCCCATCCCTTTTGTTTTGTATGCCTGAAAAAACGTTTTACAAGTCTAATTGAAAGAGTTTCATCACATACTGTTACTCATTAATCATTTGCCACACCTTTCAGAATGCAGGAGATTTCTTTTCATTAAATATCTGATTTCTGACAGCTATTAAGTGAAACTTACCAAAGTGGAACTTTGATGATTGACAATACTTAATCAATATATTTATATATGATCAGAAACATTGCATAGACACAGAAGTGAAAGAAATAATGATGGAGAATGCCTCAGCTCTCTCCTCCATTATATACCTGCTTAGAATCATCATGAGTAGCATTCAAAGAAAAAAAGTAATCTATTTTCAGCTACTATAAGGGATTAAATTCAGTGGACCTGAAAAGTCCACCTGAGTTTCTAAACTTTAGAAATCTACGTCATTAGTAAATCAAATATTCTTCAAAATCACAAGTTTTATATTATATTAAGAAATATGTGTATTATTTAGATCTTCCTGGAAAGATGAAACATTTGATCAATTTTTTAATAATGCAACAACATTTTAATCCTTGGCATTGATGTTTTTCCTTACCTCATGGCTAGCAGTATAATTATATGAGGATATTCAAATTAATTTCCTTTAAATGTCTTCAGTATGTGCTTGTGTTCTAAAAAAAAAAATAAAAAAGGAAAAAAGAAAAGCTTAGGGATTCTCTAGTGAAAGGCATTTTAAGCACCTGAAATTTTAGATGATAGTGACTTTATCTTACTTTTGTAATTACATTGGAGAAATATTATGACATTTTGGTATAATTTTGTTCTTCAATTTTAGTTCTACAGTCTTAAAGAAAAATGAGGCAAGAACGGCCTCAGCTGGCCAGTTCACTTTAACTGTAGTTGGTGCAACAGTGTCTACTGTATGAGAACCCATATCCCTGGGGTTTGGGACTGTTTCTTTGGTTTTTTGGGGTTTTTTTTGTTTTGTTTTGTTTGTGGTTTTTTTGTTTTGGTTTTTTGTTTTGTTTTGTTTGTTTGTTTTTGTTTGTTTTCATTTGGTTTTTTTTCCAATAACAATTCTTGTTTATACATAGTCTAGAAAATTTTGTGTGGGCTGGAAAAAAGCTCTAAAACAGTTATACAGGAGTAACAGACTGAATATGAAATGTCTCCACTGCTAATGTACAACCTGGGTTGAGTCAATCTGCTGGAGTACAAGGAGATTTGGAGTGGCCCTATCAGTAGTTGAGTGACTTAATCACATATGCTGTGCAGGAGTAGCAGTGTTACAGGCAACCTCACATAGGTTGTCTGTCACACCCATCCTTTGCTGGACCATCCCACCTTCAGGCACTTTGCAACTGGTGACTTGAACATGCTGCTAAGGGATGTAAAATTCAGGATTACATAGACCACACCAAACCACTCTCACACAAGGTAAGAAGTATGGCTGGAAACATGCCCATAAATAGAACTATGTGAAACATCATGTGTCAAGATGAGGGAGATGAGTTCAGCAGCTCTGCTAATGGTCTGGAAGAGAGAGGAGAGAACAAGGGTATTCAATTTATGAAGATACTAAATTTGGAGAATGTATCAGGGACAAGAATATATTCCAGGAGGACTCTAAAGTTATGGTCTGACAAGATAGGAAGATACTATTTAGAAACTGTGAAGTAATGGAATAACAAAACACCAAGGAAATACAAAGGCTCATGGTGAAAAACCTGTGAAAAAAATGAAACCAGAAAAAGCACAAAGGGGCGAAGGGTGAAACAGTTAAATTACTGGCTTTGTGAGTCTGAAAATTATAGTGTTGTTCCACTTCTACATAACCATTTGAAATAACATCTAGATGTCTAACAGCAAAAATTGTACCTAACTTACACTCCCATTCAGACCTGGAGGACAAGGAATCTTATTTCTTTTTACCACCATCCCATAGTCCATCAGTCCCCTGTCTGGATGGACATCTTCCTAAACTACCTGGATCAGTTCAGTATATACCAGCTACATTTCCTAGAGTCTTAAATGAGTTGTAAGAAGATTATGGTATGTCATTGAATTGCTCAGACTTTGCACGAGAAAATCAGGTACTGAAATCTGCTTAATAAACAAAACATGAGAGCTATAGCTGAAAATGTAGAAGAGCATTTTTTAACTGACAGTGAAGCACAGTATTTTCAGCAGGAATCTACAATATTTTATATAATTTCATAAATGAAATGTACAGTAATGTAAAATTTAAAAAATACATTTATTTCAGAATATTTTTAATGTAAAATATTCCGCAATTTTCTGCATATTAGGGATAATTATGGACTATGATTTAAGAACACGTATAATTCTATGGTAACTCATCTTTATTCAATGAGAAAAATGGAGTAATTTATTAACATTTAAATTTGTTATTTTCTATATAACTTAAAATTATATAAAGTAAGAGTTGTACTTAACTGAGTATTAATTACTAAGAGAACTGCATGGCGACTTGTTTTTTCCAGAGTTTTACAGTAAGCATCAATAGCAAATATTAATGACAGAAGAAAAACTTATATTTTTTGGCACATGGATTTTCATCATGCTTCCTCATCAGAACGGGCTGATTTATCCAATACCTCATCAAATGCAAGTTTCAAGATTTTCTCTATAAATTTTATAGCCATATATTCAGTGTAATTGGATGTTTGCTCTGTAATTACCTTGGGACTGAATGAACCCGTCTGCCTTAAAAAAAATTTATTCTTATAGGTGATTTGATACAAACAAATTTGTACCTGTAATAGTTTTTTTTAGGAGCAGGTTGAATTTTCCTTTCTCCTACCAATGAACGAGGAGCTAATGGCCCTTATCTTTCCTCACTGCAGATATCAAAGGGTAGATCATGACTGAAAGGGTGTTACTTAGCAACGGTAAATCACTGGGGTGCGGTAAGGGAAGGGGGCATTCTTTGGTTTTTCAGCTGGCAGGGGAGGAGGACCGTGGGAAGAAGGGGAGAAAGATGGCTCTTGGAGAAACCTCTGCCCTCCATGGGCTAGGAGAGACAGTTTTGCCCATGGAAAGAGGATCCCAGCTCTTTCCTCCTTTTTCTGCATGGCACCTTTCACTGACTCCACAGCAATCATCTCAGAGGGACACACTGAAACCTTTTTCCACCCACCCCCGGGGGGCAGCTCAGTACCAGCGAGGAGGAACATCACCACCTGCTGTCTGTAAATATTACTGTGCACAATGGGAGCAGAGACTGGGGGAAGGTTGAAGGGGAAAGTGTCCCACAAATTTGTTGTTTAGTTCTGGTTGCTTTGTTTTCTCTTGAAGATAGCTAGCTAGCTAGCTAGATAGATAGATATTGTAGTTAAGAACTGTTATCCTTCCTATTATCATACCTTAATTAAATTTTATTTTGAGTCCAAAGAAAGTCTGTCTCCTGCTTTGGTTTCTAGCCCAACAACTTTCTTAATTTCCTCTAAACTTAGACAAATATAAATTTTCTGTTTCAGGTGGATCATGCTATTAAAGAACTTGGATGGCACATTCAAAATGTAATTTTTTACCATCCTCCCTTCTTCCCTTAAAAAGGAAAATCCATTAACTGGGGGAAAAAAATAAACAAGCAGACAATACTCCACACCCACTCCCAGGAAAAAAAATAATTAAAATATCCTATCTTACTGTGTAAACCAAGAGGTTTTTTTGTTTGGTTGGGTTTTTTTTGTTTGTTTGTTTTTGTTGTGTTTTTTGTTTTTGTTTTTTTTTTTTTTTACTTTTAAAAACAACTTGAATTATCTAAATGAAGTAATTTCAGAAGTACTGAATATCTCTAGCTCAATGATACCTGGAAGATGTTGAGCAATTTTAAAAATCTGGCAGTGAACTAGATGTCAGTTTCTTTGTTTAAGAATCTTATTAATCTGAATTAATGTGTTCACTTTTTCTTTTAAATCTAAGTTTTCATCATAGAAACTGGTATTCTTCGGGTTATGAATCTGTCTCCCCTCCACTTAATTTTTCACTGCTACTAATTATAGGTTATTTTTCCTTAATACCTCTTAATTAAATTATTTTTTTAAGTCCTTTCTCATGTCCTTGAAGCTGCTGCCCTGTAATGCATCTGTCAAAACAGGTGCTCTGCATTCATTTCAACACAATTTGAGAAGTTTCTTTCAACACAACTTTGCAGGTAGAAAATTACTACTATTATTGATACATTACAAATCTCTTTAATTGCCTGTTTTGCTGTGGTATTTATAATAAAAACATTTAGAAAAATTTTTATAGCTTTTCCAGGTTTCCATATTTATGCCCATATGTTAAGAAAATAATAGCACCTCCAAAGTAAAGCTGGTCTTTGCCTTTTTATTTTAATGTTCATTAACTGAGTTCATGCTGAAAAAAGCAGCTCCTACACATCTATTATTTCATTTTTGATATTCCCACTGGCTTGTATAGATATGGCAAAATTTTGTAAGTACATTGATTCTATATAAAATTTTGCCTTCTAGTAAAATGTTCACATTTGCAATTCCCAGAAGGTTGTTCTCCATCTACTTTTCTCACAGTTGACTAGAAATCCATCAGCACTATGCAAGCATTTAATGCTTTCACATTGTTTGAAGCATTAGAACTACTTTGTCAGCAAAATCTCAGTTTAATCTCATTCTAGCCAACATTAATACTGTTATCTTTGCATCTATCCATTAATTCAGATGTGTTCTTTTGCTGCAATTGCTGAAGATTAGAAGTTATTTAGAAGATTAGAAGGCAAGATAGCCTCAAACAGGATCGTTTTCCAAAAAGTCCAAAGGTTGTAGGTACAGCGATCATTGAACAAGAGAAAAAGTAAACTAGTAGACCAGTTCTAATTTACCTCTGCCTTTTACTCATACAGCAGAACTGTAGCTTCTTGCTTCCAGTTTGTAGATTGTTTTCTAAGCACTAACTCCAGTAGGCTACTCACAAGACTAGTAAATCAGTTGGCAAGAAAAGAACAAAGAGACGACAATAATTCTTTTGACAAACACTTAGTATGGGAAAACCACAGGGACTGGAAATCACAGATATATACACAGCACCCTAGATAATACTGAGCACTTCCATACTCAGAAGAAAATTGTACATTTGGACAAAAACCAAAATTTGAGGAACAAGGTAAGACTTTTAGAGATTTACATGTAAAAATGTTAAGGATAGCTGAATGGGAAGAAAAATTATATGTGGTGGGGGGTATAAAAGGAACTAATCTCTTCTGAAAGAATTTAGGATATCACTTACAGTTTCTAAATAGACTAATTTTACTTATCATTGTTAATAAAAGCAAAATTTTTAAATTATAGAATTTTAAAATATTTATCAACTTANAGATGAAATAACTTTCATTTATTTTATTTAGCATACAGTAATTATTTTTACTTTAATTTTGGCTGTATACTTTTAGTGTTTACTTACAGATCTTCATAATATACAAGAATTCAAGTAAACATTACACATATTATTTGGTAATATCATATGCAAGTTGGATGCTTCTTTGTTTTTTGAATAGTTTTGTGGGGGCTTTTTAAGGGTTGAAAGAACAGTAGGCCTTTGACTTCTTGGGAAGAACAAATTTTCTCATAATAATGATTTTTAGTCTCACCAAAACCTTTGGATGTAACAGGAAAATGAAAGATCTGAATTTAGGGATAGAAACTTAAATTCTCGTCTGGCTATATGTCTAAAGTGGTGATCATTTTCCCCACATGTCATAGATTTAATTCTTAAACCCTTAAAACTTTATGATTTCAGATGTCTTTCAAAAACATCCTGAAATTAGAGGAGTGAAATAATACCCACTTTCACAGAACTATTTGTTCATTAATCCTGCAGAGAATCACCTCCTGAAAACTGCATGAGAACTTGGATCCTTTCACAAGTGCTAAATACCATGAGCTGGGAAAATGGCTAATCTCAAATGAAAGGTCATTTTATTTCTTCCTCCAATGTCTAGATTATCTAAAATACCAAAATTATTTCAGTAACTATAAATCCTTGACTTATTATTAATATTTATTAAGACTACCCTTACAAAATCTCTGCTTCACTGGGAAGTTTTCACCTTTTCTAATTATTCCATAGGCTAGAGAAGAGGAAGATGAAGAAACCATTATTTTTAATTTTATGTTAAGTATCCCAACTTTGCATTCAGAACAGTCAGAGAAAGTTCACCTCCAAGGTAGCATTTTTCAAAGATAGACATGTGAAAAGATTTTAATGGTAGTCCTGACCAGAACTAGTTAGATTAGGCATAGAATTTACAGGTAAGTTTATGGGCATTTATTGTGTAGGTAGCTGTGCCTATGTCAATCACCTTGACTTTAAAATCAATGAAGAGAAATAGGTACTTTGGGGATAAGAAAGATCTGTTTTTCAGCTACTACTGTGGAACAAGATAAATCATCTTGTAAAAATATCAGTTTCTTCTGTCTGTGGAGTCTAAACAACTAAAGTGCCTCTCAGAAATGTTCGTAATTGTTGTTAGCTATTTGATATTTGGATAATACCACAACATTGTCACAATTGCAAGTTATTACAGTAACAGATAGCCAGTAGGAAAATACAGTTCCAGTTGATAATGCAACTTATTTCCTCAAAAACAACAAAGGAAAAATATTAAAGTAGTAGAAAAGTAAGGGTTATTCACTGTAATGATAGGAAAAGAAGGGAAGTTTGACGAACTGAAAAACAAGCAAACTTACCAATAAACAATTTTTCAAGTGGAACAATAGTGTACATATTGAAGATTAAAAAGTATAAAATTACTTGAAACCTTCACACAAAATTGATTGTACTAAGATCATGATTAATAGACATTATTAAGAAGGTATTAAGAATTTGCATTAAAGCTGTAATGCAGTATTAATTTTTTCAGGAATGTACTTCATAAGTTCCTGCATGCATTAAAGAATTTGGAACCTCAGGGAAGCTATTTATGAAAATTAGTAGGCTATTTTAGAAACAGCATCACCATATTTCTTATGAACAATTTTGCTAAAATGCATTTTACTTTTATATCTGGACATAACAAAAGAGGTAGCTGAAACTACTCAAAACCAATAGTATTGAAGAAAGGTTTTCATTTTCTATTAAAAATTACATGGTTACAGCTTTAGAATATGCAGACACCTTCTGCTCTACAATTTATAACCTTTAGGCAAATTAGTGAATTTCATTAGGCAATGTCATTTCAAATTTTAGAAAGATAAAATTTCTGATAATTTTTGCTTTCAATTTATAGCTAAAAGAGCTTAGTGGGCATTTAGTGCTAGGCTCTAACAATATCATAGTACTAGCAGCGCCCATGTATGAATTGTAAAAGTTTAAAAAGGTAATATTTAACACCATATATGTCTTCTGGTATCTCTGTTCCAAACTGCTCCCATGTCCTGATAAGACCACAGATTGCAACAAAGCTATTGTTTATTCGTGTATTGGTGTTTTTAAAACCTCTTTTCAGACTATTCACTTATTAAAAAACCAACGGTGATGCCAAAAAGCACGAAATAAATGAACTGCTTAGAGCCAATTTGGTCTTTAAGCAATAAAGGTATTTATTGCAGCGTCGGGAAGCAAGGCAGCTCGCACTGCACAAACTCGCTTCAAAGTTTCAACGCGAAACGTGGCAATTTATCCAGTTGATATTCAGGATTACATCATTTTAACATACATATTCATAAAGTCGTGATAGCTAATTATCATATTCATAGGAGGTGGAGTTAGGGCTGAGCTTGGGGTGGAGCTTTCCAGGATCTTCTCTTGGTACAGTTTTTAGGTGGTCTTCCCGGCCTTCAGCCTCTCTTCAGGGGTCGTTTTCTCCTCTTTCTCACCGTGACCTCTCTGCTTTCTTTGTTAAATGACCTAGCTAGTCAAGCTTGCAAAACTCCTTGGCTCGAGGCCTTCCTAATTCATTCAAATATCCATGTTGCCCTGATTTATGACTACTGCGTTTATCGTATAGCACTCTTAGTGGTCTTCTGGTTTTTGTACAGTAACTAGAACAGGACAAGTTATTCACTGGGTATCACGCAGAACAAGCATCCAGCAATTTTCTAACAGAGCAAGGTACCTTTACTAATTCAGTTAACTCTTTTAAGACTTGCTTCAGCTTCAACCGAAAAAAAACCCTGATTTTTGTGGGAGTGGGATCATAGACTTCCGAAAAACATCTATAAAAACCATATGGATATATTTGGATGACCTATTATGGAGTATTCAAATACGTGGACAGGTATAAATGCAAATGTTTGCTGACTTCCACTGATTATCTTATTTCTTGTTTTCTTTATAGTTTTACAAGGCAAATTGATTTCGGCAAACAGCTAGTTCTCAATTACAAATATATAACAGAATTTAGTACTTACAATAAAAGTAATAAAAAAAAAAAACAACAAAAAAACCCAAAAAAACCCCCCAACAACAACAACAACAAAACCCTGAATGCACCATTAGCCCAAAAAAAACAATAATCTGATCTTAACTTTTTACTAAATGTGTCATTACTTCATGTTCAAACCACTCCTCTGTGCTAAAGCAGTCTATTGATTTTTGGCAAATTTAGCATGACAAAATGCACTTTGAACCCTCCCTGATGTTCATATGTTTAGCCTCTTAACACTGCAATCATTTAAAATACCCAAAATGGGAATATGTCCTCCATAATTTGATACCAAATGTTAGTAAGACTTTGGCACAAAGGAAGCTAAAGTGAAAATTATCATATATTCTATGCTTAGTGACAAAACCTACAAGGACCATAAGTGTGAGCTGATCTCTATGAGATCATTTAAATACATATCTGAAATTACTTCTAGTCAGTCAGCAGAGAATAAATTATAAAAAATCATGTATCAAGGTGCTGTATGTTCAAAACTACAGGTCAAAGAAAGAAGTTACAAAAGATGCATGCGTATATTGGAATTGGATGGAAACGTTTTAGTATTGGGGGACTACAAGGATGTATTCTGTAAGAAGATGAAGAGCGTGAAGAGCCAATGCCACACAGCTCCAAGACTGACCCACCACTGGTCCAGGCTGAGACATCAGTGATGGTGATAACACCTCTGGAATAACGTATTTTAAGAAAGGGGTGAACTGCTGTGCAAAAGCAGGTGGAAAAGAGAAGAGACAATATGTGAAAGAAACAGTTCTGCAGACACCAGTGGGAGGACATGCTTCAGGCACTGAAGCAGACGTACCCCTGAAGCCCCTGGTGAGGTCTATGGTAAGGCAGGCTGTTCCCTTGCAGTCTGAGGAGGCCCAAAGTTGCAAATATTGAACTGCAGCCAGTGGAGGACTCCATGTTGGAACAGGTGGATGCACATTAAGTAGACTGTGACCTGCTGGTCCTGAAGCAGGCTCCTGGCAGGACATGTACAACTATGGAAATAGAGAAGCCCATACTGGATCATGTTTTCTCAGCAGGACCCACACCAGAACAACCTGTTCCTGAAGGACTGCATCATGTGGAAGGGATGATGGAGTAGGGGAAGAGTGTGAAGCAGAAGAAGCAGCAATGACAAAGAGCTGTGCACTGTCTGCAGTACCCCATTCCCTGTACCTCTGCATACCTTGAGAGTAGAAGGTATATACTGGCAATGAAGTTGAGCACAAGAAGAAGGGAGTGTTGGGGTGAAGGTGTATTACTCATTACCTTAATCTGGTTTGATTGGTAATGAATTAAACTAATTTAGCCAAGTTGGTCGTTTCAGTTGTGCCAGAAATTAGAGTGATCTCAAAATCTGTTTGTATCTTGTCCCAGGAGCCTTTTGTTTGTTAGGTTTTTTTCTCCTCTGTGCAGCTGAGAAAGAAAAGTGACTGAGTGGCCTGGGGAACACCTGGTGACCAGCCAAGGTCAGCCAGTTACAGGGCTTTAGATAAATTAACCACAAAGACTACGTGACTGGTTAGGCTGAAATAAATGCAATGAGTTATGGATCATACACACAAATCTGACAGTATTCTCTTTTCTTATTTTCTACATGCTGTCTAGACAGTAAGGATTGTTTAGAGTTTTCATTTGCTTGGTACTTTTTTAATAGAGATTATTGAAATGACCCAAGCATTAGCAGTCTTTACTTCCTGCAATCTCTTTGATTTGTTGTGGTTTTGGTTCGGTTTTATTGAGTTTTTTGGGTTGTTTTGTTTTGTTTTGTTTTTCCAGAGAAATAGTATAGATCTACACACACTTAAAAAAGAATTTTAGAAAAAGTATTGAGGCCAATTGGTTACATATTGTAACTGTCCCTTTTTTCAATGTTTCATAAACAAATATTAGCATTGATTCAGGACAGTTTCTTTCCCAATATGTCTACTAGAAACTGAATCTTTGCTCATAATAGTTCATAAAAGTCAAACCTTGGGTAGATACATTCATTTAACAAAACTCAGTCTTTGTACAGAACTAAGCTGCAGTGAATCAAATTGCTTTTCCAGTGGAGTTAACCCAAAGTAGTTACTTAATTTGTAAGGTAGAATCACAGCTATAATGACCTTTGTAAAATTCCATTTGAAAAATTCATTCTTTTAAAGTGACATGCTAAATTTTTTAAAGTTATTTTGCAGGAAGAACTCTATTCAACTGTCTCACTATCATTTCATAGAATCACAGAATCACAAGTGGGAAAGGGCCTCCTCATCTGATCCAACCTTTCTTTGCAAAAAACAAGGTCTAGAGAAGATGACCCAGAAGTTGTCCAGCTGAATTTTAAAACTGTTCTATACTGGAGAATTAAACAGTTCCCTGTGGAGGATATGCCAATGGTTGAATGTCCTTATTCTGAGAAATCTGCCTCGTGTACAGTTGGAATGTCTGCAGGAGTAACTTCTACTCATTATCTCACATCTTTTCCATGTGACTTGTAAAAAGGAATTCTCCATCTTCTTTGTAGCCACCCTTTAAATACTGGAATATAAAGTTTCCTCAAACCTTATTATTTCAAGTGTGAATAATCCCAATTCTCTGTCTTTCCTCATATTTTTATATGAGTTTTTTAGCCCTTCAGTCACCTTTGTGGCTCTTCTCTGAAGCCTTCCACAATTTTTTTTGTATTGTAGGGACATAATTTTTCTGCAACATTTATTTCTTTCATGTTTTAGAGATTTTTCATTTGTTTTATAGAGGATCAAGGTGGTCAAGGCTTTCAGTGGCAATGAATTTAATATCTGACCTTACTGACTTTATGCTGACAGTTACATTTTAAACAGCTTTTATATAGCAGCTAAGTAGTCAATGTAGTTATTCATAATACAGTTAGTTTTAATTCTTCCTGTTACAGTATACCAAGAAGTTTATAAACTGGATACTTCAATCTAGGCAAGTGTGACATGCTGATGTTATGATCAGGAACATAGTGTACCCTGCTAAAAATGAGTTATCAGGTGTCTGACACTCAAGCTTCTAGATACTTACTAGATCTAGAAACAAGATTACTTGGGATCTTAAACACTGCTATTGGAATTTCATTCTGACACATGGGTGATCTCAGTAGGTACAGATCCATGGTTTCTACAGCTTACAATGTACACAGCAAGAGATTGTGCTTCATTTTGTCCAGTCTGCTATGACAAGTCCTATCATACTTCTTTACTTTTCCAGTACAACTTCATTTGCAACAGTATTTCAGCTTGCAATAGCTTGACCAAAAAATCTGTATTAATATAAAATTATTTGGAAGTATTGGAAAATATGAAAGTATAAAATCTTATTCTGTAGAGATTAAAATCAGACATGCTAACCAAAAAGCCTGTAAGAAATGCAAATAACATAGAACATGGTCACTGTCTGTCCCATATTTACAGTTATTGACAGTCTAGGGCACCAACACTTGGAACCTAACCTAACATTTAAACTTAAGTGCAACTTAAACCTTCTTCATTAGCCACAATATTTTGAAATTATCCCCTTTCTATCTACCCTATGCTGAAAAATGCACATCATAAATCCATGCAATGGATGGCTTATAAGGTCCTCAGAAGGGACAGGCAAGGAAGGAGGGGCAATGGGATGACTCTGTACATTAGGGAGTTTTTTGAGGGAGTGTTTTGACTGCATAGAGCTCAAGGAGAGCAATGATAAGGCTGTTTGCCTATGGATGAGAATCAGGGGGAAGGCTAGCAAGGCAGGCATTCTGGTGGGAATTTGTTACAAACCATCTAACCAAGATGAAAAGGCAGATGAAGTAGTCTATAAATAACTGGATGGCAAATCATAATTGCTAAACCATGTTCTTAAGAGAGATTTAAATTTGCCAAGTGCCTGCTGGAAACTCAACACAGCAGAGAGGAGGCAGTCTAGGGGGTTCCTGGAGCATGTAGTAGATAATATCCTGACACAGCTGGTAAGTCAGCCTACCAAGAGCAGTGCCCCACTAGACCTGTTGATTACAAACAGAGAAGGGCTGGTGGGAGATGTGGTGGTCAGAGGCTGTCTGGGGCACAAAAATGACAAATTGATAGTTTTCAGTTCTTGGTGAAGTAAGGAAGGGGATCAACAAATACTCTACCTTGGGCTTCCAGAAGGGAGACATTCAGGACTTTAGTTCTGAGAGTCTGCTGGTAAACAAAAAGGTCCAGAAAGACTGGACATACTTCAAGAAGGAAATCTTAAAGGCATAGAAGCATGCTGTCCCTAAGTGCCTGTCATACGTTAGATCTTCTTGATGAATTTTCCCATGCTACCATGGGAGGCACTTGCAGAATGGTGCATCACAGTCTGGCTGCATTGCTAGAGAACCAGCCATGCAGGGGTGGAGGTGCCTGGTAGGGAATACGATACTGTGCAAACTTCATAAGAACTGGGAAGAATAAAAAGGGGAGCCATTTCTGGCTTTCTTCTCTCTTGCTCTACTTGAGAGAAGCTTGGCAGGTCCCCAGTTGCTCCCAGCTGTGTCTTGTTACAAAAGTCTATGCTGTCTTGTGCTGTACACCAGTGTTACTCTCACTGCTGCCCTGGAACCCAGGGGAATTTCCTTTGTGTGTGTGAGCCTCACTGTGATATGTGGAGCCTGCCTCTGTGTCAGTTTTCTACAGCTCCCGTGTTCCAGCTGTGGCACCCCTCAGCCCAAGGCACTCCAGAACCCATCCAGATGGCTCTGCACTGCTTTCTGAAATTTTTCTGCCATTCTCTTTTCATCTGTGCCAACTGACACCACCTTACCACCATTGCAACCATATTGTGGGGACTTGGGTGGTCCCTTTATGAACCTCTCCATGTGTCACCTGTCATGGTGGCGTTTTTGTCCTGGCTCCATTGTGATCACATGACTGCAGTGGGACTGAGTTGCTGCCTTAGCAGCACAAAGATGAACGAGTTATTTCTGGGTGCCATTTTCTCTGTTATTGTGTGGGTGTTGTTTTCCTCCTTGTTTGTTTTTTTTTGTTTGTTTGTGATTTTTTGTTTTGTTTTGTTTTTTGTTTGGTTTTTTTGTTTGTTTGTTTTGTTTTGTTGGGCTTTTTTTAGTAAGCTGTCATTTCATTTCTATGCACTATTTGAAGGTCTTCTTGTTTTCAAATTTACAGTAAATTCAGGAGGGAGGGGTCTATATTCTATCAAAAATCCCACCTCACTGACATGCATTGGCTTTAACCTGAGGCAGTGTTGAAAGACAAGCTGGCATGGAGAATGACTGACCTGTTCGAACAGGGAGCTTTCATTGGAACTCAGAGAAAAACAGAGAGTTTACAAACTTTGGAAAAAGGGGCAAGTAAAGAGAAGTAAAAAGATGTCTTTCGGCGATGTAGGGAGAGAAATAAAAAGGGTTAGCTAAAACTGAATCTGCCCACCATCATGAAAAGGTACTGAGGGACGTGTGGAGTATTTACAGGACAATGGACACTTCATGAACAATCCATATGACCAGCTCTGAGGAGTGATAGGCCTCAATTCTCATAACGTTGGAATTCATTAAAAGGACAGTTTATAGTTGCAAGTTATGTTGTTATGTTGATTTATCTGTATGTGACCAATAGAGAGGAAGCTGGAAAGTCCCCCTGAATTCCTTTGGAAAGTCCCTAAAGGCGGATCGATAGGAGGAACTTTGGACAGAGTGAGTGACACCAGGGACCAGTGGACTAAAGGCATGAAACACATGAGCATGAACAGACTGAGCTATCCAATCACTTTGTTGTAATCATGTACCTGGAAAAGACTAATTGTTTGAGCTGTTTAAAAGCTTGACCATTTGTGTAATAAAGGTACAACACTGCTTGACCACATTGGCTGTTTATGTGTTGTTCCTGAACTCCTCCGCCATAGGACCATGCCACTCTCCATCGTTTATCACCAGTTCTGGTTAACTTGGAAGGTCCCAGGAAAATTATGGAACATATCATCCTTAGTGAAATCACATGGTAAAAAAATCACAGTCCAACCAGGAGATCAGGCCAGACCAGCATAAATTCAGGAAGTGCTGGTCCTGCTTGACTAACCTGATCTCTATTTATGACCAGGTGACCCACCTAGTTGATGAGGAAAATGCTTTGGGTGTTATCTACCTGGACTTTAGTGAAGCCATTGGTACTGTCTCCCACAACATTCCTCTGGAGAAGCCGACAGCCCATGGCTTGCACAGCTGAACTCTTCACTCAGTTAAAAACTATCTGAATGATCAGGTCCAGAGAGCTGTGGTGAAGGGAGTTACATTCAGTTGCTGGATGATCACCACTGGGGTTTCCCAAGGCAAATTCTACTTTATATCTTTAACAATGATCAGGACAAGGCTAATGAGTACACCCTCAATAAGTCCACAGACAATGCTTAGTTGTGTAGGAGTGCTGATCTGGAGGGTAGGAAGGCTCTGCAGAGGAGCTGGATTGAAAGGCCAACAGTGTGAGGTTCAACAAGGGAAAGTGTTGGGTCATACACTTCAGACACAACAGCCCACTGAGTGCTTACATGCTGGAGGCAGAGTGGTTGGAAAGTGGCCCAAAAGAAAAGGACTTTGGGATCCTGATTGACAGTGACTGAACATGAGCCAGAACTGTGCCCACTTGGCCCAGGAGTGTCATAGATGGTATAAAAAATAATGTGGCTATGTGAGGACCAGGGAAGTGATTGTCCCCTGGTATTTGGCACTAGTGAAGCTGTACCTCAAGTGCTGTGTCCAGCTCTGGGCCCTTCACTTTACGAAGACATTGAGAAGCTGAAGTATGTCTAGAGAAAGGCAATTAAGCTGGTGAAATGTAAGCCATATGAGGAGCAACTGAGAAATCTGGGGTTGCTTAACCTGGAGGAGACCTTATCATTCTCTACAACCACCTGAAAGGATGTTGTAGCCAGGTGAGAGTCAGTCTCTTCTCCCAACCAACTAGCCACAGAGTGAGAGAAATGGTTCCACGTGAAGGCAGGTTCAGGTTAGACACCAGGAAGAATACTTCACTTAAAAGGTGGTTAAACATTGGAATGAACTGCTCAGGCAGGGGGTGGAGCTCCCATCTCTGGAAATCCTCAAGAAACAGCTGAATGTGATGTTTAGTGTTTGGTTTAGTTGACCTGGAGTGTTCAGTCTCAATGATCTTGAAGGAATTTTCCAGTCTTACTGATTTTATGATCCTATGTTTAACACATTATTTCATATCAGCAGAACTGCAATAACTAAGCCTTCTTACTCCACAATAAGAAGAAACAAATTGGTGTATTTTACTGCAGGGTACTGCTGTTTAAAAAATTTTACACACACGATTACCAAGGTCTAGATGCTTCACAATAATTTCATGACTATATATAAATATTCATATGTCAGAAGAAGAGGTCTGTGCAAAAATCATTGCTTTGCTTATTAAACTCAAATGAATTGGCTGTCATTGTGTTAGTCCTATAGAAATAATGTTCATTAGCTCTTAAAAGATTTTTGTAGTTAAAATTTGTCTCAGAGTAAATCAGTCTCACAACTTGAGAAATCTTTTCCAGAGTTTCATATCCGCTCAGCAAACTGTATCACTAGAGTTTTACTTTGAAGCATTTTGTGTAAGGGCAAATTAGAAAGTGGAGAAAGAGTTTACTCTTGCTTTCAAATGTGTTGCAGAGGATCATAAATACAGTGTTATCATTACTCTGTATTAAAGCAACTATGTATCTAATTCTATATTTCATATTTTTACACTGCCTTGTGATTATGTGCAAACTACACTTTAAAAGAAAGTCTCATCTGGAAGTAACAAATCAATTCCAATCTAAGGAGGTACAGCTACTTAAATTTCACATAGTAATGATCTTCTTCAACCCAACATAGTTAGCTAAAATAAATATGTTATTTAGAATATGGAATCTGAATATGGAACTCAGAGATATCATGAATACATTAATATTAATTTTCATATAAATGTCAGTATGATTAACTAATTCACAAAACTGTGGGGTTTTTTGTAATTCACCATGAACTGGAAAGTCAGTGTTTTGGAATTGCAAATTATATCTATTTATTCGCTCTATTCTAAATAGAAATAAGCTCTGCTAGGTTTTTTTAGCTGATCTTTGAAGCAAGTTACATTGAAATATTTTGGCTAGAATAAAAAAAGGAACAACATTTGATTCAAAATATGTAAAATGTCGAATCTGTTACTTCAACTGGCCACAGTGACATAACATTCTTACCTATTCTGAATTTGAAATGGTTATCTCCCAGGCAACCTGCAACAGAACAAGAGGACATGGGCTTAAGCTCTGCTAGGGGAAGTTCTGGTTACATATTAGGTAGAAATTCTTTACGGAGTGAATAATCAGGCATTGGAATGGCCTGCCCAGCGAGGTGGTGGATTCACCGTCCCTGGAGGTTTTTAAGATGAGATTGGATATGGCGCTTAGTGCCATGATCTGGTAATCACAGTGGCATTGGATCAAGGGTTGGATTTGATGATCTTAGAGGTCTCTTCCAACCCAGCTGATTCTATGATTAGAATCAGTGGGTCCAAGATAGAAAATGTTATTTACCATACTCGTTATCAATGCACCAAAGTCAGACAAACAATAGCATATGGATGCTTACAATTCCCAGAAATAGTTTACACTTTCAAAACATGTATTCTAGAAAATTCCTAGAATTTTTCTTGTTCTATGGTTTAGAAAAAATGGAAATATTATAGACCCCATGACTTATTCCCTAAAGACTGTTACTTAAAATAGCTAATATTTGCTTTTCCCTGTTCTAGTATCAGCTAGGTCTTCTCTCCTTTTAGATTCATATTTTACCGAGACTTCCTCTTCTATGGTTCTGTGATGTCTTTCCAATATTTGATACTCTTACCTTTCATCAGATCTTGATAATTTTTTTCTAATACAAGAACATGAGAAGGGCTGAACTAGATAAACCCTACTTCCAAGTGGATAAAGCCCATGACAGTTTCCAGTCTCTGAAAGTAGACTTTCTAACAGGTCTGTATTAAACAAACAATCAAACAAACAAACAAGCAATTCTTTAGCATATGCTCAAAATCTGCAGGGATATACAATGAGATATTAGAGCTATTACTGAAACATGGATTCATAGTCAAATGTTGGGTTCTTTGTTTTGTAGAAGGGTGAATTAAAAAGCTCCTAATAGCAAGTATTTATTCAGAGAATAACTATTTTTAAGGACCACATTTTATTTTCCTTCAGTCTTCAATCAATATTTTATTACTATATCCCTATTTTCAATGCTGTCAGCTCTATTCTTCCATGTTTCAAGGCCTGTTTTCCACAATAAAATATGATGTGCTAGCCTATAGAAAAAAAATTAAATTACTTTAAAAATAAATATGCCTTATTTTTTCCACATCAATTGCTGATCAAAATAAGCCTTTAAATAATGCAAATCCAGCTTACATATACTTTAGAGTCTTATAAAAAAGATTCAATCATATTAGTGTAAATAGCAAAGACTACTGAACTTTTAGGGTATTCCAACTGATTTTGAAGAATATGCAGTATTCAAGAACATAATGGAAACAATGACACTACTAGAAAAGTCCTATCAATTTACTCTGTAAATAAGCAATCAAGAATAATAATAAAAAAAAAGTCCATTGCTATAAACTAACTTAACATTTTTAGCACTTGCATGGCTATGCATCATTGGATTACATTGTTGCTGAATAGTCTGAGACATCAGTAACACATCTGCACAAATATCTTGTATTTTTCATAACAAACTGATGAAATAATATGACAAGACTTTTAATTTATTTTTCTTCAGAATTTTTTGGAATAAGTTAATAAATACATGAAGCATTTAAAACATAGACTACTAGAAAAAGTATTTTACCCTAACAATTATGCTTACAAAATAAGTATTTATTTAAGATGTAAATCAATCAGTTGTGAACTAATTTCATCATGAATTTTGACAATGGGTAAAAGTTTTAAAATCTTGTTAAATTTCGATAGTATATTTAAGCTTTAAATAGCTATAAATAAATAGAAAGTCTTAGACTTTTTCCTTCCACTTGTAATCAATCTGAAACAAATCCTTGTTGCTTACAGAATTCTCTGAGACAGCAGTTTGGGCTAACAAAACAATCTGCACATGAAAACACGCATTTCAGCTAAATGTTTGTCTTCTGACTATTTCAAAATCATCCTCATTACCTGTCTTCTCACTGTAAAGCTCTACAGCTGATTCCTCAGATATGCTGACAGATGTCTACTTTGAAATACCTGCTGGGTGACCAACACATCAGTGAGATGTTAAATTATGTTGTCGTTTGGAGAGAAGCACTAAGCTGCTAAACTAGATGTGAACACTGGCTGCTTGGTGACCTTTGCACAGAAATAGTGCTTCTACCCATAAACATTTTAAGGTCATGGGATTTATTCCAGTTCCTCACAAAGGCTGACATTTTGCAAAAGCCAGGAGTAACTCTACTGACTTTTGTTACCTAGGAAATACCTCCCTTTGGTATCCACTAGTATGGGTCAAACTAATTCAGAATGTAAGGCCATTAGACTTGACAAAGTTTCAGAGGAAAAGGATTTCTAGTGCCACAGATGGCAGAATGGTACCAAGAATACTTTTTTCTCGTTTCATTTTATATGGCTGCTCATGAGAATTTATACCCTAGTTACTTTGATAAGAACATTTCATAAAAACAGACAGTGCTGCAGAGAAAAACAAACAGCTTGTGCCTGTCACTGTGATCTCCTGTTGGAGCATAAATATATTTCCCTTGCAAGAAAATTGGTCAGAATTGGATATAGATACTACAGAAGGGCTGTAGGTAGCCATGCCTGTACTGCTCAGCAGCAATACTTCCCAATCTCCTTCCCATCTACATTTTGTGTAAATCCCTTCCAAAGTGTGCCTCAAGTGCTTTGGGAGTAACAAGGTTTCCAGATACATTCAGATCAAACTATTAGGACTTTTCCTTCAGGTTTTTTTTCTTTTTTTCTTTTTTTTTTTTTCCTTTTTTTTTTTTCCTTTTTTTAAATGACACAAACAGACCCTTTACTTAAATATTCTAAACACAGCTAAAAGAAAAATGAGTTGTTTGCATACTAACCAAAAAGTGAATATTGCTGGAGACAAAGTGTAGAGAACTTTTTTAAGTGTATAAAAACGGAACAATGTTTTATTTTTTTTCACATGCTTTGCATTTAAAAATTAATGCACCATGAATTATTGGTGGAAGCTATTGGTGGAAGTTGAAATAACAGCTCAAGAGAGATGTGGGAAAAAAAAAAATCAGTATTTTTATTTGTCAAAATCAAAATGAAGTTATGAACATAAAGTCGTAACACCAATAAATTACTTATTGGAATATATTCTGATAAGCAGAAACATGCACACACAAACACACACACTTGCAAACAAAGTCAAATATTTTAAATAAATCTTTGGTTGACTACATGGGTGTAGTGGGTTGACCATGACTGATGCCAAGCACCCCTTAAAGCCAGTCCCTCACTCCTCTCTGCAGCTGGTCAGTGCAGAGAAAATGCAACAGTGAATATAAAGAGTTTGACCACAAGTTTTGTACTGAGTTTTTTATATAATTAATGAAACAAATTTTGGACCATAAAACAAATTTATACAATTTTAAATTCATCTAGGTTGTTTTATAGCTCACCTGGTAAAGCTGAATGTCAAATGGGAGACTAATGCTATTGAATAACTTGGGATTAATATATCTAGTAGTCATAAAGATCTGAGAAGAATTAATCATTAACCTTGCATTAGTCTTAATACAATGTGACACTTGATACCAAGAAGAAAAAGCTCTGACTCTTCAGAGTATAAAAAATATAACTGTAATTAATATGTTAAGACACTGCATATCTTCATCATTGTTGACAAATGGATTAAGAATGCTCTTAAGCTTAATAAAAAAAGATAGGAAGTGCCTGTTCAGCATAAAATTTAAAACTATCTATAAAAAAATCTCAGCCCAGATTCTTGCTGCACACAAAATCCTTTCAAATACTTGAGTATTTGAACCTGGAGATTTATCTTGGATATAGTTTTCACAGAGGTTTTACCATAACCTAGCTGCATTCCATGTGAAATATGCTACTTTATAATTTAAAAAAAAAAAAAGTCATTATAAGGTATCAATATATTTTGTCAGGTAAGTCCCTGGGCACTCCAGCCTTTGCACTTTGTATGTCTTCTGATTTCTGGATAAATTCTGAAATACAGGGTTTTAGTATTAAAAAGAAAATCATAGAAGTAATTATATATTTCTTTAAGTTTGGCGTCTATACATTTAGCCTAAATTAAATTAACATTCAATATAACAAAAGTGGAAGAGTTCCTCTCCACTGGAGGAGAAATAAAGAGATAAACTGAAACGAAGAACTGAAGTCTGAAGAGTGTCTTCTCAAAACTGCACATTAAAAAATTCACTTAGTAAGGTGTTTTTCCTTCCCTGTAAAGTGGTGTGGGCAATAAAGTTTTTTCGTGTTTTTAGAAACTTATATGTATGATAGACTCACAATTGATAGCAAGAAAATGCTGTACACATTTGTATATCCATATTATGGTATTAAGAATATGCAAATTTGACAAAGTTGATGACAATTCTTTTTTCTTTATTTATTTCTTTATCTGCTCATACTTCAGATTGAACAAAGATAAGTTTTTCTACCTCTGAAACCACATATAAAACTCCAGCCTTACGCCAGGGAGTTTTTCTTTTAAAAACATACAAGACTTAAAAAATTTACCCAATGGATATTTTGAAGAGCCTCTGGTTCTTTAATACCTTGAAGTAGTGTAAAGAGAAGTGGCTACACATGTCTCTGCACATATTTTCTGAGGCGATACTTTTACTGATAGGTTTAGAAAATATAAGAGAAAATAAGAGAGCTTGACAAAAGTTTGAAAGGGAAACATACAACAAAAGCAAAGCATTCCACAAATTCCACTGGCCTCTCTGGGGCTCTGGGGTGGGGTGAGGGACAGTGCTCCTGGTGTGCCTGCCAGGCTGAGGGTGGGTTAGAGGTCTAAGGGGGTAGGGTATGGGTATGCTCCCAGGCTGCCTTTTGGCTGGCAGCTGCTCCAGGACTGCCCCTTGAGGCTGCAGGGGCTGCCATGTGGGATATGAGCTTGACCTCACCTTGATGAGACTCTACCTGACCCTTCCGCTCAGGATCACACACACACACACACACACACACACACTTGACTTGTTTCTGACCTAATAATATAATTCAGGGTTGCATACTATAGACAAAAATTCTTATGTTACAAATACAGATCTCTAATCTATATGAAAATTTAAGAAAATATAGATCTTAAAATCATAGAATAATATATTCTTTATATTGTGAGGGACCTTAAAGATCATTTAGTGCTAATTCCCTGTGATGTGCAGGGTCACCTTCCATGGACAGAGACACCTTCCACTACCCAGGTTGCTCAAAGCTGCTTCTCACCCATCCTCAAACACTTCCAGGAATGGAACATGCCTAACTTCTCTAGACAACTTGTTCCACTGCTTCAACACACTCACAATAAAAAATTTATTTCTTGTATCTAATCTAAACCTATCTTCTTTCAGTTGACTTGTCCTGGTTATAGTAGCCAGGACTGTGTTCCATACTGTGTTCCAGCTCTCTGCCAATAATCAGTCTCTTTCTGTGAACATATCATTAACTCAGAAGAAACTGTTCCAACAAAATATATTAGCAGCTTTCTGAGAAAGAAATTACTTTTGAATAGTGTCCTGGTTATAGTAGCCAGGATAAGTTTGTCACTGTGTGGGTGTGTATTCTAAACCCTCTATGTCATTTTTCTCATGAACTGCTCACAATGGACCATTGGCAGCAGCAGCCCAGGGCACACCCAACCCTTCAGGCTACAAGATGGGTGTTTAGGAGCTTCTGTGAGATAAGAAAATTTTCCTGCCTTCACACCTATGACTCAGGTGTCAGAACTCCCCTCTGGGGAGCCATTAGTACCTTCACACCCACCTGAGGGGTCATGTTTGCTAATGGGTCATTAGGGATGCCAAAAATATGCCATGATTCACCTCACAGAGTAAATCACCCATTGTGAAACTCCCCACCGCGGGGGAGGTACTGGGCATTCCCATCTGAGCCCAAGCATATATAAGATTGGGGTTTTGGGACTGGGAGCTCTCTTCAGATCCAGAGGATGGCCAGAGCCTCGACTGAACTGAGACTGCCACCGGACTGCAACCATCATTTTCACCAGCAGGTTTCTTCTTTTCTTCTTACTTTGAACTCAGGGGGCCAAGTAGTGTTCAGCACAGGGTTTGGTGAGCTCCATCCTGCTTGTGTCCTGCTGTGCTGGGCTGTACATCTGTTTTTGTGGCACAAAGGAATATTTCTTTCTGTATCAGTGTATTTATTGTGATCTTTTATTAAATTGTTATTCTGACTTGCAATCACATTCTGAGCTGGATTCATTTCTCCTCCTGGTTTAACTCTAAACCAGCACATTACTGTAAACTATTTCCTCATTTCCTATCTTGGTGTGACCTTGTAAAAGGACCTTCTTCAAAAGATCTTCAGCTGTGTTATCAGTTGCAATTTCTGAAACTTAACATACTTTACAGCTATTCCATTGCAAAATACTAAAAAATAATTTTTACAAGTGGAGTATGTTAGGCTTACATATACAAATGGAGGACGCAATGAAAATGACACTTGAATTGGAAACAGTTTAAACTGTAATATCTTGGGATATCATTGATAATTTCATTAAGAATCATTGAGCTCTGTGAATCTGAAAATAAAACTAATGAGGCTTATTCACTATTTTAGTTGTCATCACAAAAAACCCCCCTTCAACCTTCATGTTATGTTCATGTCTACAAATCATGAAGAATATAAATATATTTACCAATTGCAATCTTACAAAAATGAGGATCAGAGTAAAAACTACACTCTCCATTGTTATTCTACTTTGACTCAACCTCAGTGGTTTACAAATAATTACTCATTTTTGTTTCTCCTAGTTTAGTTTTTCTGATAGTGCAATTTCCTGTTTACATGAATGAAATAGTCATATGCCTCATATCACCCATCACTTGTACATCTTGTACAAGTCCTCTTTCAATTGTAATAATTTCCAGTTTCTTTGTAAAATAGGGGTTCTTGCTAAAATTTATTGCTCTTGCTAAATCCTCATTATTTCCTTTCTTTTAATCGAGAGTCAGTACTGAAAATGTATTACCTGACTTTAATAGAGATTTATTCCTACTATTGTTACCAGACCTCTTTAGTCAGATTTATTTTTATCTTAGTTTTGAAAACATTTTAGTTTTTAAACATTTTTGGAAACTTGTCAAATTAATGTTTAGTGTAGGAACGGAAAATTGAAGTGAGGTAAAAGATATTAGATTTTAAGAACTGGGAAAATACTAATACATTATTTGATGTTTTACTGGTACAAAAAACAGGGGAAATCTATTTATAGAAAGATGGGTTTTAATGCGTAGCCAGAAGCACCATTGAGATTCTACCCAAAATATATATCGTAAATAATACAGTAAAAAACCCCGTATACACTAGCACAAAAAGGTTAGTATTTTTATGATCAAAAAGTATCAGTGAACATATATATATCTCTGAGTAAACAAAGTACTGTTCTGAGCTGCAAGTTACTTAGCATTTAGAAATCTGCACACAGTGATATAGTTAGAATATCCTCTAGGGGTAAGTATTACTGATAAAGTGTTTGCATAGTCATACATGCACACATGCTAAAGTTTTTACTTTACAGTTCTGAATAAGAGTAGGACAATTTACTTTCAGTTTCTTAAACCAAAGTGCGTTGACTTTCATACTCTTCAGGGGGAAAAAAAATAAAATTGTATTTTAGAACACAGGATCATTAGAGTTGCAAGCGACTTCTGGAGATAACCTAGTCCAATTACCCTGTCAAGGAGGTTACACAGGAACTCATCCAGGTGGGTTTTGATTGTTTGCAGAGAGATACTCCATGACCTCCCTGGTCAGACTGCTTCACTTCTCTGCCGATCTCCATGTAAAGAAGATCTTCCTCAGGTTAAGGTGAAGTGTCCTGTATTTTAGTTTATAGTCATTACTCCTTGTCCTGTCACTGGGCACCACTGAAAATAATCAGGCATCATCCTCTTGGCAACTGCCTTTGAGATATTTGTATGCATTAGTGACATCCACTCTCAGTCTTCTCTAGACTAAACAGATCCAGCTAACATAGTCTGTCTTTGTAAGAAAGGGGCTCCATTCTCTTAATCATTTTTTGGCCATCTACTGGACCATCTCCAGTAGTTCTTTATCTTTACTGAGAAGCCCAAATCTGGACAGAGATGTTCCCTGTAAAGTTTGAGGGGTTAAGACGATATGCACTTATTTAAAACAATGCATGAAACATTTTCTATTGATATTGTTATAATAACTATCAGCATACAGGCCTAAAGACAATACAGAAAGAAAAACAGATAAGAAGTAAAGTTACATTAAATTCATAAATATGCTAATTAGTGCAGAGTCTTTCCTTGTGTGGCTATTTCTAAATAAGATTTACAAAATTAATTTTTAACATACTGTAAATTTAATTTGTTTTCTCTGCACTACCCTGTGATAACATTTTTCCTCATTCTTAACTAATTTCCCATTTGTCTCTTGGCTTCCAGAACTTCATTTTTTCCTTTGAGCTTACAATTTAGGCATATAATATGTATGTCTGAGGCTTTGTAATTAAAAAAATCTGCACTCAGTCAGCAGTCTTTTATTTCACTAGCATTTAATTGGCCAGCCCAGTGGCATAAAAGAAATGCACTGAATTGCTAATTGACAATCCAAACTTTAGGATAGGTGGCAGAATCCCACAGTGGGCAACTCTTAAAAAGAATCAATCATTGTTTTCATGGATAAATTAAGGTTATAACACATTCATAAAAAGTTTTATTCACATGCTGAAGTTTGCAGACTGTATAGGAGTATCTCTTATGAAAAGCAGAAATTGTTGGTGTTATTTCTTAACTTTTTGCTTTTATTGTAATTGGTGTTTTTTTTGGAAATAAATACCTATATAGCATCTATTTACAAAGGATTTTAAAACTCCATATAATATTATGTTCTAAACCTAGAGTAATCAGTTAGTAGATTTTACTTGAAAAGTTGTATCTGATTAATGTAGCAGTCAATTAGTCAGTCATTTTACTTCTTACTACAGTCCAAAATTACTTTCAATTACTTTATTTTTTCTTCTCCCTTAAAAATGCTTAATATAATGATGCATATGGCACCTCCATATCTCCTCTGTCTTGGTTTTAATGACACTTCAGAAAGGCTATCATCATCTAGGATGTTGTAAGTCAAGTAAGAGGCTGACCAGTCCAAAACGTTGTTCTGCTTTTAAATCATTAGCACATTTCAGACATTGTCAGGGAGGACATTTTTACCAAAGCCATGTAAAAGCAGATTTGATGCTATTTGCAGTGCTGCCAAAACCATGTTCCATAGACATCTGTGACCCTTGAAAGTAAGATTGTAAGCTATTTGTTGCAAATGTGACACTTTATCTCTTAACGTTCTTATTCAAGTCTGAATGTTTTGGGTTTTTTTTTGTTCTTTTTAATTAACAATCTTTTTTATGATCTTTGCTGTTTATGACTGTGTTACTTTTCTTTCTTTCAAAACCTTAAAGGATTTAATCCTTAAAATCTTTCTCTTCAAGTCTATGAACACTTAATATGTTAGTTTATATAAATAAAAATCAAATCTTAAAGCCTATGTAAGATAATTTTTTTCACTTAATTTTCCTCTGAAATGTTCAATTAAATCATACTAAATGAGAGTAGTGGAAAAAATAACTCACACATAAATGCTAAATATTAATACTAGACTATCTTCCTTGTTTTCAGAGGTCATTATTCCTCAGGGGAGGTTGATTCTTGAAAAGCAACAACAATAACATCTATCTGAAGAGTTCACCTAAATTGAAAAAAGTGTTATCTTAAAATTGTCAGGTTATGTGCCTTTTAGGAGCATATAAATGCTATGTTCAGGAGTATTTAAAGTGTTATAGTTCTATTTTTGCTTTCATCTTCGGATGATGTTAATTCATATTTTTTAATTTATTTTAGTGACAACAACAGAAGGAGTTTCATGTTGTACAAGGTGAGGTTCAGGCTCTGAAGAAAAACTTGCTAATTCAGAAGGAAATAGGACCAGAGAGAGAGCTTATTGCTCTGAGGAAAGTTCAGAAAATAGAGCCAGACTCCTTCTGGGGTTCACAGAGGCTGAACCAAGGGAAATTCCAGTTTAATATTAGAAATGTTTCACAGTGGTGATACTGAAGCCTGCAAATGGGGCCTGCCTACATATACTGGGATTTCCATTCCTTTAAGACACTGAGTGAATATCAGCCACATGAAGCCCATGATATGAATTGGCCCCTCTGTACAGGTTAGGTGAATGGTGTGACCAGACCTACCTAAAATACCACTTTATTCTAGATAAAAAAGTGCTTTGTTTCTCATTTTCAGATAAGTATCATACAAATCTAACCCTATTTTTTCACACTCTTTGATTTAATAAAGCCAAAGTTCAGAACTTCGTTCACAGGAATAGATACTGGTAGCTTCTGCTTTGATTTTCTGCAGAGTACACTACCAGAGATATTTCCTCAAAGTATGTCTTACTCTAGGGAACCCAGTTAAATCCCTGGTGATAAGTGAAAATAGAAAGTAATTAGCATATGGTTTTCTACTCATTCAACTCCCTAAAATTATATTCTTCCCAAAAGAGCTGTAGACAATAATTAGCTATCTAAAATAACATCAATTTGTATATTTGTGGTTTTAAAAATTTAACTTCCTATTTCATTTTAGAACATAAATGAAGACTTCATGTAGTAGTGAATTCTTCTACATATAAACAGTAGCACAAGTGCTTCAATATTTACTTACAATTGCTATACTTTGACATGACTGCATTTCAAATGCAAGTAGGTACGTACAAATTTAAAAACTGCAGTTTCAGAAATTCTCTGAAATGGGAAACCTTTTTTCAAAGCATAAGCATTACTTATGTCATGATCTCTAGTTTCTTAGAAATGTTCTATAGCTAAGATATGATGATGATGATGCAGGACAGACTCTGGACCAAAGATGAGAGAAGCTCAGTTAGCACTAGTGAACCCGGTGAATTATGTGGATAAACTAAGGACTTCATTCCTATTGCTTGCAGGGATCTCAGCTTTCAAGAGGAAATAATATGTATACAAAAATGGGCAGCATTCTATCATAACAGGCCATTTTTGCCTATGTTAGTCTATAGATGTGTTACTGCAGAGGTTATAATATAGACTGGATAATCTGTCAAGCTTCTCTTGCTAATATATATCCATTGACCAAAAAATCCAACAAAAGTGGCTGTAATTAGACATTGTAGTAGTAGAACCTTCTTGGTTTGGCCCTCATGGAATGACAATGGACAGGAGCGCGCACAGACACACACACACACACACACACACAATGAGTGTGTGACAGAGTGAATTTGTGAAAAGTCTTACATAATGAAGTCTTTGAAACAGCTTCTCTCATATAATCAGCAGCTTATGAGCATACATTGGAAAAAAAGAATTTGCCAGAAATATCTCATCAGGGACTCAGAATAGGAGATATGAACTTAGTTTATATTCTTGGTCTTCCTTAATTCCAAATTCAACTGCAAATTTTGTAGCAAGGACTTTCCTCCTTATTTACTGAGAATCTCCCATGAATGACCTCTCAGACATGGTTTTCTGTAAGAATCATTGCTGTAATCACACTGCCTGTAAGTCAGATATTGTGGCCAATATCATCTTGAATACAACCCAAATGTAGATTAATCTCAATGGAATAGCACCATGATTTCCTTTTGTCATTTTTAAAGATACGACAATTCACTGTACTGTGATCTACTTTTATTCAGTATGATGCTTCTTTCAGATTCCAGTGTAGCAGCTACCTTCCCTCAAGAAAAGTCATAATACATTCACTTTGCATAATTGCTAACCTCATTTCATGTGTGGTTAGCAACAATTTCACCCAATTGCATTAAGTTGTCTAAAAAGTTATGAATTGCAGAGTAATGATTGCTCATTTACTATTAGGGGAGAACATAGTTTTCTTATTGGAGAAAATATATTGATGTTTTAGTTTGTCTCTGGGATCTTCTGTTTTGGGACCAGAACAGCCAGCTGTGTGGCCTACAGCAGCAGCCGATTCTCCCAACCTTCTGAATCCTAAAAGCAATGTTACTTAGATAGGAGAAAGTCCACTCATACAGACAATACTAGTGTCAGGGGAGGCACCTGTCGGGGACTGCCAAGAGAATAATTTTTACCAATGAATGAAACTGTCTGCTGCTAACTAGAGACTGCCACAACCACCAGCTATATACCCTTTGCCATAGAACTGCTGTTTTTGCAAGTTTTTATACTGTTCAAGTGTTATAGTTAGGATAAAAGATGTATTAGATAGGTAATTATTACCATTTTATTACTTCTCTATGTTCAACTGCTCTGATTGGTTCTGGGAACCCCGGTTACAGTCCCCTGATTGGTTCTTGTACCCCTAAAACCTCATTGGCTAGCCAGTGGGGCAATGCAGCACCACCCTATAAGGCTAAGCCATCCCCCAGTTTTCACGTATGAGTTATAAACCGTCCTTCCCTTTTCCTTTTGTGTCGCGTTCTGCCCCTAACTCCACCCAAGTTCTAGAACCCTCCGACTGAACCCTATAAGAGTCCCACGCCCCCTAATAAAGTGTTCACACTTGTGCACTCCTGTTCACAGCCTCCCCTGTGTGGACCGTTCCTTCTTTCCCTTCTGGACCACGACACTAAAGTGTCACTGCCTGTCATTTTGCTCAAGTACTCCCCTTTTCCTGGAGAGCAAGCTCCAAGCTCATGTATGTTAAATTACATATTTGCACTTTAATGTTGAACTAAGCCTAGGTATTTTGTCTGCCCTTTATGGCACACACAGTTGCCAGATCAAATTACTCATGTTTTCTGTCGTCCTGCAGATTATCATTTGTGATAATGTTATTTATCACCTTCATGCGTGATAATTCTTCATCCCCAATAATTTTCATGTTCTCTTACTTTGTGGCCTTTGAGTCACCTCTTGATTCACAATTCTTAGCAGCTTTTGTTTTCTTCTGTGCAAGTTTTTTGATTGCACAATAGAGTTAGCCCTTAATATTTCATTTCATAATTGCTTTTATAGCAAATGATCATTTGAAACAGCAGACTGAGTGTTTGCTACTTTTCATGAGGTAAAGAATCACTGTGACAGCTTTCTCACTCTCTTTAAACTCTCTAGCTTAAGCAGAATTTATGAATACAGACAATTCATGACAATTTTTTCTGGGTCTTCACATAATGCCAGTAGAAAAATGCAGCATAGAAGGGAGTTTGGAGAAAATACTATGAAGTTTAATGGCAAAGCTTATTTGATCATCTCAATTAGTCTGTAATTGCTCAAGTGAAAACCAGCATGACTATGATAGCAATACAGTTATTGGATGACACTGTTGTATGATTTTCATGATTTAACCTCAGCTAGCGACTAAGCCCTACACAGTTTCTTGCTCACTCCACCATAGTGGAACGGGGAAGAGAATTGGGACAGAAGAGTAAAAGTGAGAAAACTCCTGTGTTGGATAAATACAGTTTAGTGGGTAAAGCAAAAGCTACACACACATGCGAAACAAAACAAGAGATCCTTTCACCACTTCCCATGGGCAGACAGATGTTCAACCATCCCCAAGAAAACAGGGCTACATCATGAGTCATGGTTAATGGGGAAGACAAGAGTCACCTCTTCTTTCTTATTCCCTCAGCTTTATATATGGAGTATATAAATGGAATATCCCTCTGGCTAGTTTTGGTCCTGGCTGTCTCCTCTCAGAACTTCTTGTGCATGCCCCACTCACTTTCTGGCAGGGCAGTATGAGTAGTAGAAAAGTCCTTGGCCATGTGCAAGAATTCTTCAGCAGCAGCAGAAACATCTCTACATGACCAAAGTGTTCAGCAAAAATCCAAAACACAGTACCATACTAGCTACAGTGTAGAAAACGAAGTCTACTTAAGCTGAAACAAGCACAGTAATGCTATTTTTAATACTATACCTTGTACTGTCACAGTGTTTAATAAAAATAACATCTTTCTGAAGCAAAAAAGGAATCTTCACACAGTGATGCAATAAACTCTGTTACCAGGGTTGGCCTTCTACTTCTGAAAGCTGTTTTTGCACATACTTGTTTCAACAAGGTTTTCTTTTTGTATTCAACTTTTTTATAATACTTTTGTAGTTTTTTATCTTTTAGTAAATTACACAAGAGCTTCATATCAACATCAATGTTTGAGAGGAAACAGAAAAACAAATATTTTGAGTCATGGGACCTTAACCTAAACAATTTCTCCCTGCCACAATCTCCCCTGGAATCAGTGCAAAAAACAAAGTTTGTTGGGTTTTTTTTTAATATAACTTGGTGTTAGAAAAAGTCTTGAAATGGTAATAATAGAAAAAGTCTTGAAATGGTAATAATATATTATCTTTTATGTCCTGTGAAACTCAATTTTATTCTTAAAGTATGAAATTATTTATTCATTAAGTATGACATCAAAAAAACAGAATGTTAGCTTCACACCATACTAAACAATTTCCTTTTATGTGTGTATATAATTGTATACATTCTTAGCTGAAATACTGACATAGTTCATAAAAGAATGTCAGACTTACTTTTTTCTTTTCTTTTTTTTCCTTGGGAAAGAGGCAAAA
>VXAU01001468.1:6024-28205 GCA_013399695.1 Formicarius rufipectus | reverse complement strand
TTGTTTTTTTGGTTTTTTGTTTTTTTTTTTTTGAGGGAGGACTTTTTTCCCCTCTCATGTGCTTTCTTTTCCTTTGATGTCTTCAAATAACTCTAAGGTGTTTACATTCATATAATTACAGAGTAACTGGCCTTACCAGACTGGCTTTGTCTTGTCTTGCTTGTCTCTTCTCAGTTACTTCAGAAAATCAGGTTTTGCCAAATAAGGCAACAGTTCTAAAAACATGCTTATAACTTTCCTGAGTTCTTATAAAAACAGGTAGATTTTTTTATCGGGAATTGGGTGGGAGGAATCAAACTATTTCCTCTCAAATCAGAACAACAAAAAGAGCAACTCAGAGATATGTCTTTTCTCTGTATAAAACTATGGCAAAAATTGTGACAATTAAATAATTAAAAATACCTTAAAATTAAGAATTGTATTTTGATGTACTATCTACTTGAGATCAACCTAAAGACCTTTTGGAAACAGCCTTGAATCAAAAATAGAGTTAAAGTACAAAGAAAATATGGGTTTCTAATTATATGTCATGTTGATTAGAAAATAAAGCTACTCGGTCTGGAAAACAGAATATATTCCATACCATTGTGCAGTCAGATTGGGAGGGTGCTTGAAAGCAAGACTTACATTTTAGGCATAGGCTAATACACCAGAAACATTTTTTATTACATGGGCACCTCTCATGTGACTCATTGCCTGACTAAAAAAGTAGTTTTGGAATTTTTGGCTTATCAAAGATGTTATTCCTTTGTCTAGCTAAGGGGAGGTTGGAAAAGTCTTGATGCAGTTGATGACTCTATACTGGCAACTCTATTCTGACCTGACAGTTATGGGTGAGGTTGCTGTGGCAGTCTCACTGGGGTATGACCACCAGCAACTAAGGCAGCACATACTTCGAGCACCTGTTTTCACTGTAATTTATCTTTTATGTTACTTGTTCATCCAGCTCGCTTAAGGCCTGATTTGGCAGTGGCATAGGAACTTAGAGTGAAAAAGTCACATCTTTTTCCTGTATACCCATTGCCTATTTTTTCCTATGAGAACTTTTTCTTAAAGGATAACAGAGGCAACGGCAGAAATGGAATAAAAACTTTAAAAAACCAAAAACAACCAACCAACAAAAAAACCCGAAAACAAACAAAAACCAAACAAAAAACCCCAAGCAAAACAAACGAAAGCATAACTAAAACAAAAAATGCTCCTGAACAAATAATAATACTCTAAAGTATGACAACAGTAGCAATTAATTTACTTAATAAGAAATTATTACTTCGCATTTGTCAATCCTTTGTCTTATCACACTTTCGGGCCTTCTCTGCTAAAAGGACATCCTGTGTTTCATGAGAATAAAAAGTGGCATTGCCTAAGTTCTTTACAGATTAGAGTAGCCTGAGGATTTCTCTAACCTTTGCCAGCTGACAGTGGTCACTAAGGAGCCTCCTGTCACATGTAGATTGCTGGAGCAAAAACCACACTTGTCTGTCCTTCTGATTAAGAGAGAACCTCAAGTTTTGTGGAAACAGCTACTTCTGTTCTTTGTATTTTGAGCACACAAGAAATAGCAGTGTCAGAGATCAGATTAATAACTCACCAGGCAGTTTGATTGATGGGTTGAATCAACTATTTTTGCTGTGTGTGTATAAGGGGAGGGGACCAGTCTCCTGCACAGGTGTCCACATGCTCCACAAAGATCACCGCTGGCATCTGCAGTCACATGGCATGGAACTGGCATGGGGGACCCATGAATCAGTAAGGCCCCCCTGGTGTTCACCACACCGTCTGGAGCCTCTGATTGGATGCTGCACCCCTCACCTTGGCTAGGTAGCCACTTGAGTGGTCTGCGAACCAAAGGACCCTCTTAGGGAGAGTAGCCACCGTAGATAAAAGAGGCACACACTGGGTCTCTGTTTTGCCTTGGACTGCCCTCCTGAGGATGGCGATGTGTGTGACTTTTTAGTGGTAGCCATATTTTTCTATCCTCTTGTTCTCTATTATTTCTTCTATTAATCTCTCCTCCTTTACTATTTTCTTCTTCTTATGAGTATTTTCCTTAAGTTGTGGGTATTTCACTTAAGTTGTTGTATGGGGCTTGTTTTTGCCCTTCAGCCATTCCTAGTAGTCTGTTGTAATGCTTTTGTGAAGTTATATGTTGCTCCTGTAAACCCTTTTTGCCAAACAAATTAAAAGAAATCTCAGAGAAAAATGTGTAGTTTTTCTCCACACATGAACTCAAGGTATCAAAAACTCAAAGGCTTTGCAAGAGTTCATGTGGGCAAAATCTCTTGAAACTTGAAATCAAAGTAAATTAAAGTAAGCTTGGAGCTTCTGAACCAGGGTGTAATAAGCAGGGTTTCTTCCTCTTTCATTTTTAAAACACATATATACAGAAATGAAACTGAACAGTTCAGTAGACTTATTGTTTTCGTTGGTACACTTAATAATACTAACCAACACCAAAACCTGAAACAGGGTGACTTCAAATTAGCACCAAATTACAGTTTCAAATAGAAGCAGTGACCCTTCAGGCATCTGACAGAAAATTCAAGAAATTTATTTGCAGGAAACATTGTGTGCAGAACAGCAATTATGAAAATTCTTAGTATATACATGTAGCCAGTCAAATTATCTGACAGGCTGAAAAATTTCTGTCATATTCTCTTCTGTAAAATCTTTCAGAGCCTTGAAATTTACTTCAGAATAGCTTGGCAAGTATGAATAATGGATTACAATGGGCAAAATCTGATTTCCCGAGTCTACATGATAAATCCAGGATAAATTCATCAGATATAATAGGAAGTTTTCACTTTCAAAATCTGTTTTCAAAATAGTAAAGATACATGACTTAACAGTGAAAATGTCTTATTTGAAAGATAGGGCACTCATTTACATATGTATTCTAAGTTCAGAATCGCAGTTTCTTATAAAATCATAAAAGACCCATATTGATCCTTCAGATTCAATATAATAAACCAAAACCCAAAATGTATGATTACAATGGTGAGTAGCTTCAGTCAAGGGCCCAGATAAGAGCTTCAGCCACTTACACCTGCTCCTATTCACATATTTTTATCATATCTTTTTTATTTTAGTGAATTCTTTTTTTTGGTGAGTGGGGGGTGGAATATAATGCTCAACAAAGTAATTTCATACTGAAGCAACAACAGATATGTAAGGAGTTGCTTAATAATCTGTCAAGTAAAGTAGACTAAGTGCTTGCATAACCCAGAAAAGGAAAGAATTCTTATTGAAAAAAAAACCAAACAAAAAAATAAAACCAACCAAACAAGATGTTGAACCATAGATTTCCTGCAGAAAGGAGGACTAGAATGGAAGTAAAAAACAGTGAAGAAGTAAATCAGCCAGATACCTATAAATCACATACAAGGTCAAATGATAGGAAGTTTCTGCCAGAAGAGGGACTGACAAGTGTTTTCAACAGGCATACAACACTTGGCATGGAAAATTACCCTGTTACTAGGGGAAAACAGAAACCTCATTTGAAAGTTTTAAAATATAGTCTCTTTAGTAAATTTAATAAATTACCTTATAATAAATTAATTTTAATAAATACTCAGAAATGCTACATTGTAAAAAGAACAACTTAAAAAGCCCCAAACTACCAAATATAACAAAATTCTGTTTTGCATTCAATTAATTGATAGACAAAACATAGAATTTAAGTATTATTTAAAGTTAATAACAACACTTGTCAAGAATAATTATTTGTTTTTCAATCTGAATTAATTTAAATGCCTGACTAAAACAAACTTACAAAACCATCCTGGATAATTGTTGCTGAAAAGATGACTTTTCCTTCTAACAGCCCTAGCCTGAGATTTCTATTCATTCAATTTAATTAAAAGGACAGGAAGTTATTTCTCAAATGGATTTTTGGAAATAAAAGATACTAAATATTATGTCATCCCATGCAGGCTCCATATCCAGGAATACAAGTGCCTGAGGATTTGAAGAACACTTACCTGGAAATAGAGAGATGAAGATACATAAATTTAACCCAGAAAAAAAACAAATCATAGTCTGTTCTTTAAAAGAACAGAAAATTCTCTTAGGTAGATTTAGGTTGCATGACAATCTAGATATTAGCAAATAATTATTTTTTTTTTCACTAGATGACTCACTGCTTTTATTATATATACTAAGTCAATAGCAGACTAGAGAGAGAGGTGTTCTCCTTTTCTATAATAGGCTTCCTGAATCTTTGTCCTCAAATAATCCACAGGTGGGCTGACAATTGTCATTAATGCCAAGGATACAGTATCCCTGAGAGAGCATGATTGTGGCATCTGTCAGAGTTGACCATGTAGAGATGACTGTTACCTCCAAACCTGATACATCACCAACATAAACAGAAAATGTAGATTTTCAGGTTGTTCTCTGACAAAACATGTCTGCTTTAACTTTTATTTCTGAATCCTGGGCAGCCATTCCTGGTTCTTCTGCCAGGGGATGATTTTTTCCTGTGTTTCTCACGAGCTCTGAGGTGACCTCTCTGCCACTTAAAAGTTTTTACAGGAGACATAAATCTCCTGGCACTCTGGAGCCTACAGCATTTCAGGGTTCTGGAGCTGGCTCAGTTTAGAACTTTAAAAATTAAGAAGTTTACTGAATAAATATAAATTTATGTAATTGTTAACAATCTGAAGGGAATGAACAGATATCACATGCATCCAGCACAATGACGTGATCAGAAGAATTACAAGTTACCAGGAAATCTTGCAGTAATAAACACTGACAATCTACTACATGGAATCTAGAATAATAACAAATTATATGCTTATTTTGGAAACTATGGCTCTCAGCGACTGCTTCTCAGGTGAGAAACAAGACAAAAATTTGTATAATTATTATTAAAGTAAATAGTATTTCTTTAATTCAGGTTTTTATCTTGTGAAACATCTGCCAGTAGAGAAATACTTAACAATAATTGCTTTTGAAGGGAGGCATTCCTCATTTATTTTTACTTACTTCAAAGCATCATTTGGTGTAATACGGTGAGATACTAGATAAAAGAGCAACTTGTCTCTCCATGAGCCAATCCAACCCTTGTTTCTTTACCACATTTTGTTTTATCAATTTTCTTATAGGTTGTTTCATTTCACCATGAAAATATATGTGTATGTTTACTGAAAATGTTTACGTGGAGAAGGAATAATTTTTGTTCTACAAATGGAGAGGCTCAGTGCATTGCTATGCAAATATATTACATTATACAAAGCAAGTGTGTTGAAATCATTCATTAACGAAATAATACATTGAATTCCATTATAAATTTCTTTCATAGGATTGAAAAAGAAAATGATATGCTAATTTTCTTTCTAAGTTATTTAATTGTGTTTCATCCAGAAGAGAAAATTTCTCTTTTCAAACCCACACAGAGGATCGTGATGCTTATATTACATTCATTTTGCTTCAGTGGCACAGAGGATCTTGATTCCTATGTTATACTCACTTTGCTTCAATGCAAATCTTTATTAAACTTTATGAGAAAATTGAAATTCAATGCACATTTCCTTCCAGCCATGCCCAACCATTGATAGAAACTATATTTGAAAGTTAAAGTGTTCATCATCTAATCCATAGCTTCACTGTCTCTGAGAAAGACATCATATTGAAAACCACACAGTTATTCTGACTCATTTTCTAGGACCTGCTTCCATATTAGTAATAGAGTATTTCTTAGCTAGNTTTTCACACAAATCTGTGGGCCTGCTATGAAGAGCATGCCACGTACCTAAAATCTGAAAGCTTGTTAAGATCTTAGCAATCATAAATCTTAGATAACCAAATCCTCTACATGTGTGTCTCCCCATGGGATATTGGGTATATCTGCAATAAGAGCACAAGAATGTTTGTATTGCACATCTTCATCAGGTCAACATGTTAATGGAATTCACTGCTGCCTTCACATGGGCCTTATAGCATACCTATTTGTACATTCAAGGGAACAGCAGTCTCAGAAAGAGTTTCATGGCTATAAATGTCAAACAAATATTTAAGCTTACAATGTTACTCAGCACTAACTTTTTGGACAGCCCGTACACTTGCACATTGTCCAGTGAACTGGAAGCACTCCTTCTGGCATGTGGAATTCTTCCCAAGCTCTGACAGTCCCTCAGCAAGCCCCAGTCTGTACCCCAGAAGTATGACATCACTGTGTGACAGGGCCACCAAAACGCTAGCATTACTTTGAATCCACCCTCTCCATGACCTTGCCCTCAATCTTTTAATTTGATTAAAAAACTTGTGTTTGTTTCTCTTGTGTAAAAGTGCAAAAGTATTGGATATGAAAAAAGACAAGACTGAAGAGGAGGAGGAGGAGGAAGGGCTTCTGGGACATATATCACCAGTCCCAAACACTGGGAGTTACTGGCATAAAAAAGGTCATAGGAATTGTTACTTATGACACTAAAAAGGATTTTGCATTCAAATTGAGACTATAAAAAATGCTTTAGATGGGAAAAAAAATGTAAATCCTCATACCTCGGAGCATAAGCCAGTCACTGCCACTTCTGTCAGAGGAAACTGCCTATGCAAGAAAATCTACTAGCAGCCAGATTGGCAGTTTGCTGTGCCTTCCTCTGGATGATCAGTCACTGTCAGACTTGTGCCACTGTGTCATTGACCTGATCCAGAGAGACAATTTCTTCATTTTTATATTTCCTCTCTTCGGACATAAGAAGGTCTCCGATCCTGTTTGGTAAAATCACTTTCTTGTTAGCTTCAAGTAAGTGTGTTCATTAAACTGTGTTACAGTATCATTCTAACGATGCCAAAATCTTCTTGTTCCCAAATTTACAAATAGACCCCTATAGATGCTCAGCTGATTACTTGTTCTTTTGAGACACAACCTTTGTTGTCTTTTTTTCTGCATGACAGTGTTTTAGTGTTGCTGCTAAGCCAAAATCTTTAGTTCTTTAATCCTTGCAGGAATTCCATGACAGCATTCCAGCACAGAGACAGTACTGCACTGGCTCCAGAACCCCTGACAGCAGGTGCCTCTGCTTACAGGAACAGCCACATTGGTACTGCACACCCAACCTCCCATGTTCAGGAAGAACATGAGGCTTGCTAAACCTGCAAGCATAGCATTGTGCTATTACAGAGGTAAAAGGCTTCACAGATTATAATGAACCAAATTCTCAGTTTATGCAAATTGATATCAATCTACCTACATATCAATTTCTGGAAAAACATATCAAGACAACCAGATGCATACAAATATGTCACTTCCAGTTCTTACATCTTGATGTGTATTAGGTAGCCTTATTTTCTATTTAGTTAGCAAAAGTAGACCTTCAAAACTGCTCCATGAAATAGTCACTCTAAGAAAAAATTCCCATACTTACTTCTAGTGTTTGTCACATTTTAGTACCTATTAGTTGCCTTAGTCTATGAGCAAATATTTAAACCATTTTTTTTTCTATCTTCTAAAAAGTAATAGATGAAGGTGAAACTGCTCTTCATTATGATTTTGTAGGTTAAATATTTATTGCATAAATATTAAAATATTTCCAATCTAAGAAGAGCAATCTGGGAGCATGTTATTTAAATCAGCTATTTCAATCAACTAGAACATTGAACCAATTTACAAATATCCTCATAAGAAATGACACTGATATTCATGTTAGATGTTCAGGCTAACAAACTGCAAATGAAACTCACTGTGTTGACTTTTATCCACTGTGAACTTATCTGCTATTTTTATCTGTCCTGCAAAGAGCCAAACAGTAGTATAAATCTATTTTTAAAATACTGTTAAATGGAAAGGGATGAAAGAAAACCTTAACTGGGTTAAACAATTGAAAGAATGTAAGGAAATACTAAAATATTTCTATCAAATATAACATAAAATGAACTCATTATCAGTAAACAGAATTCAAGTTTCATACAGCAGATAGACACTTCCAGAGTAAATCTTTTTGTTATATCCAAGTATTTAAACCTTCCTAAAACATCAACAAGGAAAATTTTTCATAGAAATTGAGAGATTGTTTTTATTATTTTTTTATTTATTTTTTGTTATATTTGCATGCAAATAAGAGTCAACATTCAGTTACCAAAATGCTAATGGGTTGTTTGAGATGCTATAGTATCAGCAACATGGTCCTTAGAGAAGGGTCTCTCTTAAGCTATCTTTTATCATACAGTCCAATGTGACTCAAAAAAAAACTTGCATTTTTTGAGTTGGTAGTAGAATTCGATTCACAGGTTATTGTGGTAAACTCCTGTTGGCTAATCATTTTAATTTCTGAAAACTTTTCATATTTTTGTACTACCATTACATATTTCTGTAGTTTGCTGATCATTAAACAAGGACTAGTAATTAAATTTTTAAAAAATTTAGAGTTACAGAAATAAATATTGTCCATTGTGATCAGGGCTGATGTAGCTTGCATTTATTTTATGGTTAGAGTTTCCCTACACAAAAAGAAGGTATGTATTAAGCAGTATTTCAGCATCCCAGGGACTAAGATTCTTCAGTTCTTCTTCCACTGGGTCTCTTCTACCTTTATTATTTCTTGGAATAATTTAAATCAAGAAGTGATGAATATGTTTCTTAGATAACTCCTGGAAAGATTTGTGGAGGTAAAAAAAGTGAAGAAAACCTCAATACTATTGACCATGGAAACTGTCAACAGAAGTAAGTTAACTGTTCAGGGGGGCCAGAGGAACACATTGAGACTGGATTTTTAACTACAGAGTAATTAATGTAGCTATTAGAATGTGAAGAATTCACCCACTGACAGCATTACAATTTCTCTTTAATGGTGAGAAGTTTCTTTGAAAACTGTGGATTAAATATGTCAGGTTTTTCTGTTAGTTGCACATCAGTACTAAATTTTTGTATAGACATAAGGATTTCATGGACCTAGGAAACGTAATTTTGTTAAATAGAAGTAGATAATGGCAGAAGTTCATGGAAATAGTTTTCAAATGGCCAAGTAAGAAAGAATGCTCATGTTCTCAGGTCAGCCATTTCAGCAAACAAACTCCAAGGCTATTGGAGAATTGGAGGAGTTGTCATTCTGTTAACTTGCTATTTACTATCAGTTTTGGTAAATGCTATACAGAGCAGGCTTGTGTCCTTGGTCTCCACTGGCCTAGTTGGGTGGACTCATGTGGGAGTAAAATTTTAAAAAACAAACAAACAGACAAACAAATAATAATAAAAAAGGTTTGAGTACAAGATCAAAAATTATATTGTTTCTCATTTTATCCCACATATCTGTCGACAATATGATCCCTAAGTTTGCACATAACCTGGGCACAGATTACATACATCTTATTAAATATTATTGATAAAATCTATTATTGAGCAGCAATGGTATGAGACTAGTAACTATGACAAAATTATAATATTCTGTTTAAAAGATGTCTAATGATCTGGCTTCTGAGGAAAAAAGTTTCTCTTTTTGTTTTCCTACACTCATTTTATGCAGTAAAATTTTTACCAAAGTTCAGATCTCAATTTTGTGGAATGCATAATGGAACTTGGAACTTCCAAGCTGCATTTGTTTCCAACTGCCTGTGGAACTCATTGGCCTGTCTGCTTCTAGACAGCTTATACAGATATATTTTCAGAAGCATAGTGTATTTTGCATTAAACTGATTTACAGTTTTTCATAACAGAACCTTCAGGGTTTTTTTTCTTCCTTTGTCAGACATTCTTTTTCTGTATAGTGTACTTTGAGGAGAAGTATACTCATGATGGCATATAATATCAAATGGGGAAAAAATATACTTGAAGAAGTCAAGCAATTTAGAGAAGGGGTAATTCAGGGGTTTTAATTGGTGACTTATGAAAGCCATTACTTCTGACAGCACCAAAACCAAATCTGTCAAAAAGGCACTGGGTTTGGGACATGTAGGTCACAAAGCACTTGATGGTACTGGTGCACCTTTCTTTCTTTCCTAATCTTGATCCTCGTCTTTAATTTGTAAGAACTGTCAGCAGTGATAACACAGTAGGCAGGTAAGAAACAGCCCCATTTCTGTCTGACCAGATTGCTGTCCTAGCTCTGGTGGCAGTGCTCATGGTCAGAGCTACTCTGTGCCCAACACCATTGGACCCTCTTCTTTTTCAGATCATCTTTTTACAGTTTACTAGTACCTCAGGTTCTGATTCTGTACTTTTGAGTAGACTATCAAATCAGCATTTAAATGAATCACTGAAACATCATTGAAAGGAGTTGTTACTAAGGAGATAAATCCCATCATCTGTATTTTCAAAGATTCCAAAATTTTGAATTTTCTAGGGATGAACTGTCTATTATTCAGATCCAAAAGGAAGACTGAATAGGTGAGATTGAATTTGCATCAAATGAGTCTTGAATCATAAGAAAAAGGTCATTTTCAAAACTAAGATCATCAGGATTAAGACATCTCTGGAAAAATTTTAAATTATTTGCTCTCACTATATTTGTCTTAACATCTGTGTTTAAGGCTAGAGAGCCCTGGAAAGTTTTGCCTTTTCCTTATTTTCTGGGTGGTAGACAATAATAAAAGCTTGCCAGATGTTTATTTAGAGTATTAGATAGCAACCAAGTAAATCACAGGATTATTTTTTTTTAAAAGTTTATGTACAGACATGACATTTCAGTCAGTGAAATAATTCCTTCTCATTATATATGAAGTTCTTAAAAAGAAAAAGTTCAGCATGTTAAAATGTTGCACTGCACCACATTACACCAGTTGCTTGCTTCAAGAACTATCAGTACTATGGATATGAGCATAGATTATTAGAGCTAGATGTCAAAGGTATAAAGCAGGAGCAAACTGATAATCAATAAATCGGCAGGAATGATGAAGGATGTAATTAACCTAGCGAAAAAGTAGATTTGAAGAAACTGTATAACCTTGTCAAGCATGTTAGTCTTCTTCTATAGCAGAAGGAACAAAATTTTGCATTATAAATTTGAAGAATGTTTATATTTAGCATTGCATTCACAGCATATTGAGAGTGAAATGTTATTCTAGACAGAAATTAACAGTGGATGCTTTTTAAAAATTCAACAGATTAACCTGAAACATAACTTGTTCTGTAACCTGAAACATAACTTCTTCTACAGCCTAATCATTTTTCATGTTATAAGGATAAGGAAATGTTTATCAGATGTTAGACTAGCAGTCCTTCAAACTTCATTGTTTTTGGAACTATTAAGAGCACAGTATTTTTCAAGGGAAAATATACAAATATACTTTGCAAAATGGAAATGAAAAGGATTCAATCACATCTCCCACTTTTTTTTCAGTATTTTGACTGAGTAGTATGATTATGATTTAAGCAACCCAGGAAACTGAACCTTAAAGTCTAGAGGTCACTTACATACAAAATCCATTTGACTCTGCATATTTTCCTGCATTATGAAATGTCACTTTTGGTAATGGCCACAGAAATAATTACTTGGTGCTTTAAAGAAAACAGTTCAACATTGTCATACAATACCACAATATATTATATGCATAATATCCTATATAGCATTATAACATATATTGTGTTGACTATGTGGTTTTTATATGTATAATCATCTACCATATATAATACAGTAGATTACTGTATATGTAATTCAATATTTTGCTGTAAATTATGTTGCATACTGAAAAATACGGTCAAGTGTCTAAGAAAGACAAGGAAAGAAGGAATAACAAACTCCAGTAATGCTGATTGCACCATCTATCTTGGATTACTTTCTGTTTATCAGAGGGGATTTTGTTCTGTGAATCTCAATCTATTTGCAAGAGACTAGAATGAACTAACCATGGCCACTAATAGGCTCATTGTTTGACCCCAAAAATATCTCACCTCTGGGAATAGATCAAGAAATATTGACCAATAAGATGGATTTGGTGCCAAGATGTATTTCATTCTTTTTCCTTTTAAGTTTTATTTGACCCCTCAGACTCACATGTGCTTTTCAGTTTTGTCTATCACTTTTCTCCCTGAGTCCACCATAGGATAGTTTTGTAAATGCGTATCAAATAATGAACAAAAATATTTTCTTCTTAGTTCATTTTTAAGTCACTACATTCCCTCTAGCAATTTTTAAAAAAAATGATTGACCTTTCACTACTACTTTTCACTTAATATTTTACAGTATCTCCTCTTTAAGTAAGACAAAAAATATCAAAGTGTATTAACCTATTAACAAAGGCAGTTTATGTATTTTAAGATTCCCAGCTGCAAAATAGAAGGGCATTAAAACCTATTTTATAGGGTGACTTTGAGTCCTTGTTTAAAATGAATTCTGGATATTTTTCTTTCTGCTTTTGTAGCAAAGACTGGACAGAGTCTGAAAATGTTTCTGGAGTATAAAACCAGGGGATAGGGATATTGCTGCTTGCAAGGGCCATTAGTATACTATTAAGGTTAGATGAGAAAAAAAAAGATTTTCAATAGTAGTATCTCTCCTTAAGGTATTAAGCATTATAATATATTCTTATCTTCTGACCCATGGCATCACAGAGGGTATTATTTTTTACTAATGCCTGAGTGTTTTGTGAAACTGCAAATAAGCTAGTATCTGATTAAGTTTTACTGAAATACTTACATATTTTCTGCTGTGAGTTCATAACGTGAACTCTGACTCAGCATTAACATATAATACATCCACCCCATTCTTTATGAATGCATTTTCTCCCTGGAAACAGTAGAAAGGTCAGAGACAAGGACACATTACTGACTTGCAAGCTCATCTCGGGTATTTGTTGTCTTTACTTGGTCCTTATTTCAGATTTTATTCTGGAGGCCATTAACCTAGGTCTGTGTGTAGTAACATTTATTTGTAGCATCACAGGACAAATCAATTCCTGGCTACAAAAATATCTCAACTCTCCTCAGCAAATTTCATACCAGCAACGAACTTTACCAGTTCCGCTTTATTTTTATACATTCTCTTTCAATATAATGAAGGGTGAGATTTTGCAATTGAAACAAAAGAAAATTAGTAGAAGATTAAATTTTTAGAGATGATAGTTATCTTGCATGTAAAACTAAAATATTTCCACTAGAACATAGCAGTGTTTGAAAAACTAAGTTTATTTTTAGATTATTTTTTCTTTCCTGCATGCAGCCCAGTGGCCTCTGTTCTTACTTCCCAGGTCTGCTCTGGGGCAGCGAACAACATTTCTGATAATAGGGAAAAGGTTCTGACTGTAAGTGAAACAGTCAGCTGAACTCCTACCTACTCCTCCCTCTTGCCTTGCACCATGACATGCTATTTTGGCTTTTGCTTTTGGATATTTGAAATCTGGGAAACAGTACTGAGAAAAACACACTTTTGTTGCCATTATTTATGAGAATACAGAAGCACATGCTGCACTGCTAAGAACACAACCTCTACAAGCCATGCTGCCATGGTTTTGCAATTAGTGTTTTGTAGCTTTTGCTACAATAAGCGAATTCCAAATGAAAATTAATAATCAGGTAACTACAGTATTTGTTTTTATGTTACAAGTAGTCCCAGTTTGTTGGTACTGCTTCACAATACAATCACTTTCTGTTTCTAATTTAATCTCACAAAGTGTTTTCCACAGTTTTATTTTCTGTAAGAGACAGATAAAAATTCTAATGGTATTAAGAAACTTGAAATTCCAGTTACACCAAGTGTTGAAGGGAAGGCATTCATTTTCAAGAGAAAGCTCTCTTTTTGTGGGGGTGGTCAAAGGTTAACATGGATTTCTTTTTAAAGTTATAGAGTTACAAAATCAACATGCCTGCTCTAATCTTTTAAGTGATGGAACTGGAAATATTTTGCCTTGGATACAATGAAAGTGAGGCAAAATAAATGCACAACCTGGGCAAGAAAACAAGACACTATATGAATTGAGCCGTTTGTATTTATAATATGTATACAAATTATATGACTGTGTTGCTAAGGCCATAAAGAAACTTTGAAAACTAAATCTTAAAGATACAATTTTATGCTTCCTATCCTTTGCAAGTTTGTCTTCAAGTTGTAGACTTTTAACCTTCTTTAGATTTACCTAGGAAGCTGTTAACTTTTCATTCCTCTCCGATGTTAGGACTAGTTTATACAGTCTTTTACAAAACTTTCTCTTAAAAATGCTCAAAATCAATTCTTGGGCTGTCTTTGCTCTGTACTGAATAAGTTCTGACACAGAAACTAGTAAATTTGTTGTTATATTTTCTGGTAGAGCACAGATTATCTTGTGCATGTGACTGAATGTCCACCAAACACTGTTCCACTTTTTAATGGCATATTAAATGTACGTTAACTGTAGGGAATGGTAATGCACAGATCCAGTGGGCCTAATGAACAATAGTAGCAGCCACTTGGACATCTCTTCCTCTTTTCTAACCCCTTGTACTAGTCAACTACCACCATGGGATTCCATTTTCTTCAATTATGAGAGAAGAGGCACGGAGAAAGGCCTTGGATCCTGGAAAAGAGGTTCTTCAAGGCTTCAACTTCCTACTCAGTGCTAGTGCAGCAGTGTCACTAAATCTGCTTCAGTCATTTGATTTCAAAGTATCGTTTTTAGCTGGTGGGCACATAAACTCCTGACAAATTCATTTTAATCCTCAAAGAAGATTATCATAGTGCAAAAATCTTGGTCTAAACCCCTTTATATAAGTACTTCTTCGAGGCTAATAGATTGTCCTTATCATTTCTCATATGGTTTATTTAGCAAAGAAATTCAGTTTTTGAACCATTGATATTTATTTTGTGCAATTTACAAACACTCCTAAAGTGCATGTGAACTTGCATGCTACATAAAAAGAGATCTGTTAAACAAACAACTCTAACTGATTTATTTAATGGATAAGAAATATTTATTTTCAAATACTACACTGCTTGGTTGACCATCCTAATAATACTTTTCTTTCCCTAATGTTGCTGACAGGCATTTATTGCCCTGAGGAGCTGACCTTGCCTGTGGGCATGTTCTGAGATCTGCTGGCAGGGCTCTTTAGAACTGCTCCCAGATGAAAGCACTGGTGAAGCCAAACTAAAGCCATAATCAGTGTCATCCTAAGCAAAACCAGACAGGAACATCAGTTTTGAATGCCAGTGCTCAAGCAGTCAGCATCTGGCCTTTTTATTTCAAAAGTTATTCTGGCCATCTGCACATTCAGGACAAGAGAAGGAAGTCTAAAACAGCTGAGATCTTCCAGGTGGTGAATATATGAACAGGAGCAGTGAAAATACAAGAGGTCTTTATAATAGTGCAAGGCTGATAGAAAGAAAACAATAAATTGACAGTTATTCCGATTGGAGTTCTGACAGATCTTTTATTGTCTCATCTATTTGTCTTGCATTTTTAATGTTTATTCCTTTAAATTATTTGAAGTAGTTATTTTTAATCTGGATAACTAAACTGATTTCAGAAACCTTTGCTCATGTAAAATTGCTAATATTAACTGAGGACTTAGAGAATTACATAGGACATATCTACATGTTCAGTTCTTGGTTTTACATAGATATGTTTTTAACCTTGGAAAAGAACTCCACATGAACATTAGAATATTGTCCAGTGACAGGACAAGAGAGAGTAGGCATAAACTGATACATGGGATGGTCTTCCTGAACATCAGGAAACACTTACTGTGAGGGTGACTGAGAAGTTACTGAAAGAGTTTGTGAAGTCTCCATACTCAGCAACTTCTAAAAGGTGACTGGAGATGATTTCAGGCAGCTGGCTATAGGTGTCCTTGCTTCAGTATGGAGGTAGGATCAGATAACCTCTAGAGGTCCTTTCCTGCCTCAACCATTCTATGAGTTTAGAAATTTTGTTCAAAATGCTGAACAGGTACCTCCTCCCTGAATCAACATAAGTGCTTCTGAAGATGTTGTTTATCCTGAGGGAGGATGACTGACTTCTGGGAACATAATCTTAAGGCATTATGAGGTATTCTTTTTGTGCCTCATATTGCTGTCTCTGGAGTAGACCCAAGTACTGTCTGACTTTTGTCGCTTGGAACCAGAGCAAACAGTTTTGAGTGAGATGTCTCAGTTCTCAGCAGGAGGTAAGCAGCTTGCATAATGTAAGTTTATTGACCTAACACAATTCAAGAGCATTATGCATACATTTCTTAAATAAAAGGTGGAAATTTCCACCAGGGTGGAAATTTGAGAGTGGTATTACTGAAGAGACTATTTAACTGCAACATCCTATCAAATGTACTGCACTAACTGCATCACATGCTTAGGGAAGTCTGTATTGTCTCTACTCGTCAGTTACAGGGACGGAGCTGAACACAACTGAGGTATATGGTTCCTAAATTGTTTTTGTTTTCCCAGAAATACCTTCAAGAGTGTATGAAATGTCACACTGACATTTTTTTCTCATCTAATCAAAGGGAAAAACATTAGCTCCAATTCCTCCTTTACTTCCTCCCATTCCACCTTCCCCTTCAGCTTCCTGGAAAGACTTGTCAGCCGCAGGGTGAACAGCAGCCTTCCTGCTGACAGCCTGCGGGTTGCGTACTTCCTTTCCAGGACCTGAGCAAAAGTTGCCACTCTTGGCTTTCTTTTCTCTTTATTGAGCATGAATTAAGAAAAAGCTTCCAGGCAAGGTGCATCCATATGTGTCTACTGTAGGTGGCCTTGCAGCATAATGTCCTATAGAAACAGCAGTATGCATGCTTCCTTCCAGCTTCAACCTAGCCCTAAAACTGCAGAGAAGAGTTACATGACTTTTTGGTCGGCTAGAATTGATCACACTGTGCTTGGGATACCTGTGCACCCAAGCTAGGTGATAGGGGTTTTTCCCCATAAATTCCTCCGAGGAGCACTGAAATGCATAGAGTCAGGCAGGACACAATTCAGTAAGATGGAAATAGGGCAGATGTGCTGGCTGACAGTGCAGAGACCTATTGTGAGGTCTGATACAACAGACACTTTAAGGAGAAACAATCTCTATTGTAGTAATCTTATATATAATTGCAATTATAGATTGTCCACTAGTTTCGTGATTATGAGCATACACTGGTGCAAAAAATAAGGATATTCCTAGATAAATTAAAAAAGGCAAGTGTAAAACAATAAAATTCCTAAGATGAACATGGTAATGGAGAAACGACTGTTCATGACTAATAAGAGTCACAGTGGGCAGGCAGATATCACACAAGGCTAGCATTACTACCATAATATGCAGTATTGGACTCTTTGGAAAAGCATTTCATTTCTCAGATATAGCACTTAACTAATCTACAGTAGTAAACAACAAGTATTTACTACTGCTTTCTTAATTAGATTTTAAATAGGTTTACTTGTAATCATAAGACTGTGAAAGCAACTCTAGGCACTTAAAGTTCTTCCTGTTTCAGGGGACTATTAATTCTTATTATTTAACAGACAGAAGATACCAGACATAGAGAGAAGGTACATAACGGGACATTGTACACTATGCTTAGATTACAGATTGAAGTATTTTATTGATGCAAACAGCTAGATATCAGCTTGAAATGAAAATTAGTTAGCTTGTTTTTGCAAAATAAAGAATTTAAAGTTGATATGCTTGATGACATGATCGCAAATAAGCACTTCATGTGAATCAAAAAGTACCTGTAACAAGAGTATCATAAAAGAAAATTTTCAGGGCTATAATAAGAACTGTTTTATAAAAAAATTCCTATTTATATACCCCTCATTTTCTATTAATTTTTCCCCTTTTTCTCCATTAAATATTCTTGCAATAACTCATAAATCTATCATAGTATGTTCTGTAAAAATAAATGAACTTTCTAAATGTGTCACATAAAGCAATATAGGACACATTTTAAAAAGTCTACTCTATACTTAACTGCTAATTTTGAGTAAGATTTTTCTGTAAAACACCTAAACCAGCATTTTTATGCTTATTACATGAATTACTGAAAAATGACTTTGAATTAAACATGTACGTATTTTGAATTTGAGCATCAAACAAGCAAAGTCATAGCAACAAACCACCAATAATTCAAATATGAGTTACTGATTTACAGATCATGACACTAAAAATTCAGTTGAATGTTAATTTCATGGAGACTATTTGCTTTGCAAGAATAAAGCCCTTTATGCTTTTTAGCATAAATGCAGAAGCAAAAATGCAGTAACAACTAAAGGATTTCCTGTTCCTACCTATAAATATCAAATTACTTTGCAGGTACAATTTTTAAACTTCCATGGTGAGAGTGTGATGACTGAGCAGTTACTATTTTTAAGATGATGAAAACATCTATTTCTAGTGTCACTGAATAAGGAGTGTTTACGAATATAAGGAGTGTTTACTAATACATGTAATTAAAAATAGAGAGTATCTTGAGGCTGCAACTGCTGAAACATTCTGAATGTCTAAGTCCATAGTTTCTAAAATTAAATATTAACATCCCTTTTAAAATAATTTGCTCACAAACAGGATATGATTAAGCTAAAAGTCTCAGCCCATCTTCTGTTTACTGTGGGAGTGTTTGGGTGCAGTGGGTCACCCAGCAAAACCAAACTAGACCAAAAGTAAAATAAAAACAAAGCCCAGATACCACATCAGGTTTGCTTCTTCAAAGAGAATACACAATATTATTTTATCTAGATAAAGTGTTTCATATGTGTAATAGATTTAAAGGTATTAGAAAACACTACGATTCTTATCCTGTCATCTAGAAAATAAATTTTGGTATGCCTAGCAACAACTGATGGTTAAAAGAGTTACTCTGTGGTAACTAAAAATACCAGCAAATACGATTAATGAAGCAGATGAAGCTACTAAGAACATAAAAACATTTACATGAGATACTCCCTTTGAACTAATCAATTAGCAAGGAAATATTTTGTAAGAATGCAGATATGATGTTATAATTCATGTTTTGTATTTATCTATATGACACTTATTTACCTCAACTAACCTTCATTGATTTAGATTAAAAGGTTCTGAGCTCTAATTTTCTAATATAAGAAGATATTCAATCAAATCTATACTATATGAAACAGTCCATCCAAGGTGTGTTTTTCTCCTCCTTAATCATGAATCACTCTGTGTATAAATTACCAGGAAAATGTTATTATTTCTGACTGAAAGAAAAAAAGACCATCTCCTAAACTAAATGTTATTAAAATAAATACAGATAATTAATATTACTTACCTTTATTTTTTTCCTAAATAAAAGACAGAGTTTCATTTCTATTATCATGCTGTCTATATATAAAGACTTCCATCTTTGAAGGGCTTCACAAATATTAATAAAGCAAGTTATTCAAAACTTTGATATATTCTTCTTATTGTATAAATGGAGTGTAAAGATTAATGGTTTTTTTCAAGGCCATACATCTAAAGGTGAGATAGATGTTCTCAGGTTTCTCAGAGCTCAATCCACATAGTGTGGAGAAGTGTGCTGAAAGCCTGTTAATTAGTTAAATAATTTATAGGCAGATGTCCATTGCTGAATTTCTATTATGTAGTGAGGGATGATTTTGGTGGACTTCAGTTTAATTCAGATTTTATGACAGCTGCTTTCAGATAAATTATCACTGGCCTTATAAATTGCTTGCAAGGCACCTTTACTTTCAAAAACAAAAAAATCATCAGTTCATAGACTCCAAAAATAATGCATTTTATTTGAATTAATCAGTTCTTGCATATATCAGAATAAGTTAGAAAACAAAACCACTGTGTTAAGTAGTATACCATGCAAAGGTTATGGAGTCCTGCTATCAGTTGGTTTGCAGAATAATGTATACATTATTTTAATAGAGATTTTTTGCTGTTAAATTCCTACTTGTGAAATCTGGTGTAACTCACTGACCATTTGTCCTCATTTTTCTTGGACTTCAGAAGGATTTTGAATATTTGTCTTTCTTCTGCATATTTAGGCATCTCATTTTTTATGCCTCATGCCTCATCTGATCCAAAGGCATGGACCCTGGTGCTGCCTAAAATCCAAAGGCATGAACCCTGGTGCTGCCTAAAAGCCACATAACTGACTGGGAGAGATACACTTCCACTGATTTGGTAAAGGACATTTTAGCTGGTTAAAAGGATTACTAATTAATTAGGGCTTTTCCGGGACATGTATTAGACAATAACTTAAATATGTTGTGTGATGTATTGATTTTTGTATGCATGTGAAATTTATTTTGCTATCAGTCAAATGATTTCTCAAATCCAAGACTTAACCTGGGAAAAAATTAAATTCAAAAACCCAACAAAAAAAACAAACAAAAAAAACCCTCACCAAAACCCACAGTTTCTCTGTGTGAGATGCTATAACCATTTCTCGTCTGTGATCTGTCTGGTTGTCATCCTCTTACAGTCCTAGAAAAAACTTCAAGATCTAACATTTTATTCCCCCTTGAGAAAGCACTCAAAATCTTAACTGTTTCTTGAAATGGTTTCTATATTTTCAAGCATTTTGGAGCATGATCTGGAGCTATGTTTTTCAGTATTTGATATAATACAGATAAAAAGGTAAACAATCTTACCACTGACTTCATAGCTCACTTACATGAATATGTGTGTGTGTACGTGCGCATATATGTGCACATGCTTTTGCTCATATTGTGAGATTTTTACTGTGGATTTACCATGTTATTTAAAAGGGCTTTAGGTGTTATTTATTCAGTATTATTTATACAAATCTTAGAAACATCAAAATTTCATCATACATTTGCAATTCATATGAACTTAAATGAGATGTTAGTTCAGTGTTTGAAGGAAAGGTGTCTATCTCTCTCTGATGACATTTTGATGTTTATTTCCTTTACTAAAAATTAAAAGGTATCCAAAGAAAAGTGCCAGTTCTTGTCAAAAATTACTTTTCAGCCAGTCCTTCTAGAATAAGGATGAGTATAACTTCTTAGTAAAGCAAAGTCTGTGAACACCATTGTGGTTTTGTTTCTGTTTTTCATATTAGCATCTTCAACAATTTCTGTACTCAAATTCATTAAATCTTTCCTTCCTTATCATCACCACCCAAAGGCCCCAGGAGAAGGTCCTGAAAAGAGTAAATTTAAGGTGAACTTCCTTTCTTTTCCTTATTCCTTTAAGGATGTTCTTGTGTGTACGTAAAAAATAAAAAAATAAAAAAATCAATGGAATTATTTCCATACCTTTATTCTCATACCTTTTCATTCAGCTTTAGTTTCTGCAGGCTTTTCTTTTGTAATTTTTTCCTGTGCCTTTTTTTTTTTTTTCATTTTGATAATGTATAATCTCATTAAATTATCAGAAATACTGGGGATTCATCATACTTTTGGCTGCAGAATTAGGCTTTCAGTTTGATAACATTATGCTGCATTTCTGCATTCTCACTCCAGATAATGTGTGTTGCACGCAGAGGCACATGCTTTTTCAGCATTAAGTTTTCTGACAGCAAATATTTTTCTGTTGCACAGAACATTCTTTCCCTGTAACATCACATGACTTATATAGCTATATTTCTGCCTTGAGTATAAACAACGACAATTACTTCTGAAGGTGATTAATTTTATTTCAAAAGGATATTTTCCGATCAATCCTCTGCTGACCTGTAATAGTTGCATTTTCTGATTTTATTCCACACTGGTGTTGCAGGCTTCCTGGAACATAAATCTCTGCACTCTAATCTTCGTAGCTGATTCTTCACAGGAATTCTGTTTTGTCATTTACATGCTTTTTGACTTGTAAGTCACTGCCATGAGTAATGAGATTATAAATTTATTTTGACTGATTACTTTTCATGTTAAATTGTGTACTTGGTTTATAGCATATTTTTTATTTACACAGTAGTGGATGTATTGGAAAATGTTTTCCCAAAAGCTAACTAAATCATATTTATGTGCTAAATGTTGAGTACATAAATAATTATAAAGGCTTTGTAGTGAATGTCCACACAGAGTTTTATAAATGTACTAGCATATATGCTGCTATTTATATTCTAATGTACTTGAGAAAAAATTTATTTGCCATGGAAAATGTGTCAATGCATAGCAAATTTGTCACATTAGTGCTCAGAAATATCTATAAATAACCACACTCACCAAAATATTATGTGCACTTCTACATATTTTTACTGTTAAAAAAAAATCAGTATAATGTTGTCAGTTTTAAACTTTTAATACAAATTCCTTTTAAAAATATTTTCCTCACTTTATTTTAAAAAGTCTTTATTAACAGTGAGGTGAAAAGTCACACACTGGAATAGAGAATCAAAAAAAGACATCAAAATGTTGTATGATGTTTTAGCG
>VXAU01001467.1:46178-137392 GCA_013399695.1 Formicarius rufipectus | reverse complement strand
GAGCTTAGCAAACCTGACACAGATAGAAAGGAAAACTGGAAAAAACTGTCATGCTCAGTTTGGATGTCCAGGTTTTTGGAGTGGGGAATGATTTCTCTGAGAAGCTTCCAGAAGCTTTCCCTGTGTTCAACAGAGCCAATGCCATCCAGCTCCAAACTGAACGTGCTGCTGGCCAAAGCTGAGTCCATGGGCAGTGGCAGCAGCATGACTTGGATAAGAGTTAAGAAAGGGAAGAATGTCTGTGAAACAGCAGCTGGGAGAGGTGATGAAAACATGTGAGAACAAGAGCCCTGCAGACACCAAGGTCAGCGGAAAGGGAGGCAGAGGAGATGCTCCAGGTGCTGGAGCTGAGATTCCCCTACAGCCCATGGCAAAGACCATGGTGAGGCAGGCTGTCTACCTGCAGCCTGTGGAGGACCCCACAAAAGAAAAGGAGGATGTGCCCAAAAAGGCTGTGACCCTGTGGGAAGCTCACACTGGACCAGGCTTTTGGCAAGACTTGTGGCCCTGTCAAGAGAGGACCCTATGCAGGAGCGGGATTGCTGGCGGGACTTGTGACCCTGTTGGGGACCCATGCTAGAGCAGTCTGTTCCTGGAGGACTGCACCCATGGAAGGGATCCACATTTGAAAATTTCATGGAGAACTATCTCCTGTGGGAGGAACCCCACTCTGGAGCAGGGGAAGAGTGTGAGGAGTCTTCACCCTGCAGAAAAAGGAGTATCAGAGATACTGTGTGATGAACTGACCACAACCCCCATTGCCCACAGCTCCCTCTCCCTCTTCCCCTATGCCACTGGGGAGAAAGGCAGAGAAAATCAGGACCCAATGTGGCAGAATGCAGAAAATTGGATATTCTGTGAATATTTTATGAACAATTCATTGTACAGTTCCCAGGAAAAATAGGCCTGTGTTTACAGATTTCAAGAGAGCAGTTTGCAACCTTGGAGTAAGAACTTATCTATNTATATATATATTCTTTTTTTTTTTTATTTTACTTTAACCCAATGAAAAAAAGGGGAATTTGAGGGAACGTGTTTTAAGATTTTGCTTTTATTTCTCATTCTCACTTTGATATAACTGGCAATAAATTAATTTTTTTGTCCAAGTCAAGTCTGTTTTTCCTGTGACAGTAATTGGTTAAGTGGTAATGTTGAAGGAAATCTCTCATATTATCAGTTTCTCTTTATCAGTCTTTTATTCTCAGGAAACTACTTGCATCTTTAGAGAGCTAATAAGTTAAACACCAAGTTAAACTGAGGATCTAGCTCAGAACCCACTTGAGTCAGTGAGAAGGAAAGTTATCCCTTTCTTTGAAAGGATAACTAGTGGATTTCAGGTCTTGTCCCAAGCGACTACAGACAAATTCCTACATCTCTGCAAGGACAAAGATTAACCACATACTTCATGTCATATTTGAACAGCAAACATAGCGAATTTTTGTCATTTTACCAAAGAGAATGGTATTGTTTTGACTTGCAAAACCTGGCAGGGCAGTGAAAAACTGAGAACCTTGATCTCCCAATTCTTAGTTCATTTTTCTACCCATTAAGCCTTGTTGGTCTTAATATAAATCAAGACCAACTTTCTTTTTCAAAGAGTATTTGTGAAAATGTGTAATGTGCTGTGTAATGTAAAAAAGGAGAATTCAAGGACAAAACCATTAAAATACTTCTGTAGTCTGTGGCCAATGACAACAAAGATGCTAAAATTAGATATTTTTAAGAATATCTTCAGAAAAAGTCCCTTGGGTCTGGTATTCCGGTTTGAGTTGCTACCAGACCCACTGCTAATAACAGGTTATATGCATCTAATTTTCTCAGACTTCATAGGTTAAGAGTAGACAGGAGCACACCTGATGAAAAACAAAAGGGAAAACAGATCATAAATTACTTGGATGCTGCACAGGACTTTGGATTAACTTGTCTGTGCTAAGGTTACGTAGTAAGTGTACTTTGAATGTTAAGAAAAGAAAAAGACTCATGTTCAGTGCAGCAACTTTCCCAATTTCTCCATCACAAATAGCAATGTAAATTCAGTTAAAAGGAATCAAGTGGAAGACTCAGAGTAGGCATTAACAAATCAGTTGAAAAATGTAATTATGCAGTCTTAATAAACTAATTACAATAAGAAGCACTAGTGCTCTCCTGCACTGAAGGAGTAACATTAAACAAAAACTGCTGGCACTCAGTCACCTTTCTAACTCAGCATTATGTTTCTTCTTGTAGATATGTGATTTCTAAGATGATATCTGTACAGATGCACAACCTAAAATTCTTGAAAAATCCACTGGTATTGTGGGGCACTCAGGTATATAGAAAAAATGAAAATGAATGTCAAATGCATCTCTGTGATTGTGACACTAAAATCAAGTGAAGCAAGTTGCATTCAAGTACCTCTGTTAGGCTGTATAATAGCTCCTTACAGAAAATTAAATTAGTCTTTACTATATTCTATGAATTACAGAATATGGAGGGTATGTAAGTAATATCTACTTAAAAAAAGTAACAGGTATGAATGCTATAGTTCTAAGGATCAGAATACTGGAAGTGTGCTAAAGTTGGTCTTTAATGCAGAGGTGATTTCGTTGTGGTGCTCTGTATAGATCATAGAAAGTGGTACATGGAAAAAGGCAGTCAAAGTCCCACAGAGTTTACAGACTAACAAACAGTAAACTATACTTGCATTTGTATGGATGTGCTCACGCAAATTATTTTGGTAACTTGAAACTCTGCCAGTATGAGTTAGCATCTGATCTTAGATGGACCAGATAGACAGAGAGCTAGAGAAGGGATTTTTAGTGCCATTATGGAGCTGGATTACTGTGTAATCAAAGGATTGTATGACATGGATGCTTAGGAATGACAAAGCCATTAATTCACTCCTCTTTTCCACATTCCACTATGATATCCTATCCAGATGTTATTATGTGAAAAGTTACTTTTTGAGATAATTATCATTTTTTCTTCTTATTCCTGTGCAGATTGGAATTTAGCTACTTTAAAATATTAAATCACCAAAATTGTGTAAAAAATTCCAGTTATCATGTAAATGAATAGACTCATTCCTCCTCTCTCAGAAAGTTTATGTAAACTACTATTTGAGTGACAAGTACTTATGAGGTGGTTATATGTAGGATATGGAACCACAAAATTGAAATCCCTGAGTTGAAAGGGACCCATGAGGATCAAAGCTCTCACAGGACAACCTAAAAATGAGTCATCTCCTTGAACACCAACAGGCTTGGGGCCATGACCACTTCCCTGAGATGCTTGTTCCAGTGCTTGACTGTTCCCTCATTGAAGTACATTTTCTAATATTCAGTCTGACCTTCCTCGAACATTAGACCAATCTCTTGTGTCCTCTCACCTGACATCAGAAAGGAGAAAACAGCACCCCCCACACCACTCCCTGAGTACCCGTGCCTAAATGTTATCTTCAATGTGCATCAGGAATTTCCTGAAACCCTTTGTGTCTGCCATATGACAGTCCCAGCTAACATCTGGGAATTTCAAGTCGCTCAGAAAGACAAGACTAACAGCTCAGAAGGTGTGCACTAATTCCATTTGGAATAATACACTGGTGCCATCATGCTGCCTGGGTGATCTATAGCAAACTCCCACATCTGCTTTATTTGCTTTTCCTCTAATGCTTACTCAGAGGCTCTGAACTATGTCACTTCCAACTGCAAGCACTGCACAGTCAAACCCTCCTTTACAGATGCTACCCCTCTGCCCTGCCTGCCTTGCCTGTCTCTCCTGAAGAGTCTGTTCCTGTCCCTCTCAGCATGGCAGTCACAGGACTCTTCCCATCAAGTCTCACTTAGGCCAATGTTGTAGATCTGGGACTGAGCCCAAACTTCCAGCTCCTCCTGTTTATTCCTTGTGCTGTGGGCGTTAGTGTACAAGCATTTGAAATTAACTCCCCTGTATTTGGTGGATGGTGGAGCAGAGGGAAAGTCCTCACTCGCAGTCACTCAACCCTCATCATGCTCTCCCAGGGCTTGTCACTGCTGACCATGTCCAGCCTTGCAGCTCTGCAGGGTCACCTTTCCAAGCAATGGCCATGGCTTCTGCAGGAGAGGGCAGCCAGTGCCTTTGTCAGTGGAGGGCTCTCCTGTGTGCAGCACTTCAAGCAACAGAGCACAGCAATGTGCCAGCCAGCTGAGGCCTTGGATATTGGGAAGAAAATCTAGACTGAGGAGACAGGCCAGTCGCTTTGTCAACTTGTCACCCTGGACCAAGCTGCAATGATAGTGCCAGACTTCTTTTCTTTGGGGTTCCTGCTTGTCCCCATTGCACAAACACCATCTTAAGAGCTGCAGACAGAGTTTGTGGGAGGCCGCCTTCTTGTTTCCCTCTTGTTTCCCATAAGCTGAAAAAGGCACAAGAGGGAAGCATCTCAGGGCAGAGCAGGGAGTGAAGAGCAGAAAGGGGGTTAAGAACCTGATGTGGAGAAGGGTTTTCTCCACTCCCCTGGTGCATCATCCAAGTGTCTAAGCAGACCTGGATAGGAAGAAATGTGCTTGCGCGGAGCACCAGGTGCTAAAGAAAGGCAGCCCTTAGTGCATCCCTGAGGCTGAGTGTGAGTGGCCAGGTGGCAGCGGGTGGACATTTCTTGCACTCCAGATGCAGAGACACCTTGACCTAGGCCAGGCTTGGGCAACCAACCAACCAACCCAGCTCTGCCACAGCACTGTCAGGACTGTGGGCATGAGCAGACACATCATTGGTGACAGCACAGCTACAGGAAAAGGCTCCCGGGCCAAGAACACAAATGCAGATCTAGAGCAAAACTTCACTTTTATTCACTGTGGGGACTAGTGGAAAGCGTAAGGTCCTGAGAAATCCAGGGCACCTGTGATGTCTGTGCTACAAAAACAGTGGGCATGCCTTTAGCCAAAATGACCCAGAGCAGCCCCAGGAAGGGGCTGTGCTCAGTGCATGGAAGGAAGACGAAAATTTCACATGGAGACAAGTCTTTCTGGACTCTAGACCCAGGACAGAAATGGTATATTCAAAGTTCAAGAGCAGCTAGCATTTATTTAGCTACAGTGGCCTAAAGAAACCTTGACAAGCAAAATCCTCCTGGGGACCTGAGTCCTTGCAGTCATCTCCTGCTCTGCTCATAGTGTTCAAAATGTATAGTGGCTGGACCAGGGACTGTGGGAAACATCCTGTCTAGACTGACCAGTGTCCATCTTCCCTCAGGAAAAATTTCCTCCCTGATCCCAGATCCAGGGCATCCATGGGTTTGCAGGGCTGAAAGAACAGTGAGCAAGCACTTACCCAGAATGACACGGAGTTCTATTCCTGTTTCTGAGTTATTATAATTGTTGCATTTAGTAACCAGGTAGTCTCCAAATTAGGGCAGTAAAGAAGCATTCCACATGTATGCTACTTAGCAAGAAGGAAATATTTGTAGTTGAACCTTAGTTTGATGGCATACTGGGGATTGGCACAGCCCAGGTGAAGGATCTGGAACTTGGCCTTGTTGAGCCTCATGAGGTTCACATGGATCCACTCCTCAAGCCTGCCAAGGTCCCACAGAATGATGTCCCTTCCCTCCAGCAACTCAACCATACCACCTAGCTTGGTGTCATCCTTAGATTTGGTGAGGATATACTCATTCTCACTGCCTATGTCATTAGTAAAGATAATGAATGCTATTCAGCATTAGGAATTGTTGCTGATCTCCATTTGGAGGTGCAGTTGACTGCTGCAGTGGATGCAAGTCTTTGTATGTGTCCATTCAAACAATTCCATATCCATTGATTAGTCCATCCATCAAAAGCATACCACTGAATCAGTGATAAGGATGTTTTCTTTGACTGTGTAAAAGGCCTTACAGAAGTCAAAGCAGATGACAGTAGTTGCTCTTCCCTTACCCACCAGTGCAGTGACTCTGTCTTAGAAGGCCAGTAGATTAATTAGGTATTATTTGTTCTTGGTGGAGCTAAGTTGACTGTCTCTAATCACCTCCTAGTATGCCTTGATAAAGTTTCCAGGAAGATCCATTCCATCTTCCTGAAATAAAGTTTGTTTTGCTTGTGACGGTAACTGTTGAGTGATATTCCTGTCCTTACCTTGACTCATGAGCTTTTCTGTCTTAGCTTTTCTCCCTCTCCTGATCCAAAGAGAGAAGCTGGGTAGTCATCTGGCAGCAAACCAAGTTTAATTTGTTCACAAAACCATGTTCTGGAAGAATAAAGGTTTATTCATCACTTGAGAATTAAAGAATGAAGAAATGTCTGTTTATCTTTGCAACGTTTTAGCATAATGAAAGTGTAGAAAATGAGTATGTAATAAATGTATATTGTGTGATGGTTTTATTTTGCTAATTCAGTATCAGTGAGAATAACCACAGGAATCCATTGGTTTAAGCTGGAACTGTTTCTATTGGGGTACAGCTTGCATCACACACAGACACATTTTTGGAAATGGCCCATTAAGTGCACTTTGCTTTCTGAATATCTAATTTAAAATACATTAATCATGAATGTTCAGTGGTGTTGCAAAGACAAGACTATCACTGATTTCACTTGAAATTGTTCAGCTATCCGTAAGACAGAAACTTTTGAAAACATATGTCTGAATTGCCTCTATCTTGGGTAGGTAATTACCTAGATTAGTAAAGGTTATTTTGCTTAAGTTGACTAGACAGTAACATAAATATTATTTTTCACTGGTTTCATATTTCAGGTTTTCCAAATACCCTCTTGGATTTTGGTATTTTGTATCAAATTGTCTTACACCATATCAGTGATGCTGCTGGAAGGAATTCTGCCCAGTAATCTTAAAGGAAGGTTTCTAAAATTCTGGTCCAACTTCTGCTAAATAATGCCAATTGCATTCTACTCAGAATGAGACTGTCCCATACTTATATTATGCATACTTAAAAAGCATTCTGCATTTTTAAAATATTTATGATGTATGAATGAATTAAATTTATTTAGTAATTGTTATTAAATTTTTCTAGATGTTTAATGACAAAAGAATAGACTTACGCTAAAAGTACACTATATGGCATGTGTGTATACATATTTTTCAATAGGCCTTTCATAAATTATTGCATCCAGCAGTAGATTACAGTGTAACATACAACTTGCATTTAGGAATATCCAGCAAGAGACACCATACTCTTAGTTGGACTGTGAAGATGAGAAGCAATTCAACAACAGACGTGAACATTATGAAACAATGTGGGATGTGAAATAAATACCTTCCTGATCAGCACTGCAGAAGTCATAAAGTTTGCAATGCAAACGACATAATATGACATTCAAATGACATAATAAATAGTATATTATAGTTTTTAGCATTTATTTAGGAGAAAAAAAATTTTCACAGGTTTTTGGAAAACAACTGGAAGGATAGAGGAGAATATGACCTGACCTCCAGAATCCTTAACTAGCCACTCCAAGGCCCCAAAGTGTCTTTTGATCTCGCTTGAACTGCATGTTATGAGTTCACTGCCACCCATGTGTAAGGTCAGTAATTGGTAGTAGTCCAAAGGCCATACTAGACTTGGAAGTTTTCCAGCGATGTTTTCAGTCTGCCCAGGAAGGCAGCAGACGTCCCTAAGAGGAGGGTCCAGCTCATCCATTGAACTCTTCTATATTTCTACTTGAGTTCTCCAAAGATATAAATCACTTACACGAATGTTAATCTCACCACCATCCCCAGAAATTTTGTACATCCTGCCTCACTGGTAAAGCAGAATCAAAGGCTTTGATTCCTTTGAGGGACATAGAGCGAAATCCTTTGTGAGACAGCCAATAAGGAAAGCTCATTTTCTTCCTGACTTTGCCTTTGGAGCTCAAAAACCTTGTCTCCAATGAAGTCAATCTACAAGGACATAGAAATCAGAAGCTTGACCCAGTTGCCTATATTGACCTTAAAGACTGCTCACTTTTTTGGAGCAGATTAAAAGAACAATTAAAGTGCAATGGAATATGTAGCAATGAAACAGATGTGTTCTCTTTAACAAGCTAAATAATCTCTGAAAATTTTTGCAGTTTGTAAGACTGAAATGAAATAGGCCAAATTATTTACTGCATTGTGCAGTCAGCTTTTCATTAAGTATCCAAAGCTGGCTGCAAATTAACTTGTACACTGGATACAAACATATGTTCCTTTCATGTCACTGGAAAGCTCACCAGTGTGAGAGACAGAGGTTCTAATCATATTCTAAGTGGCTATCAAAAGGAACTGCAGATGACACAGTGTGGACCCAATTTCTTTATCCTAGCCTAGTTAGGGAAAAAGAAAGGAAGATCCCCTTTGATTTTTCATGGAGATGGAGTATATTGGAAGAATAACTAATAGCTAGAAATTCTTGTTAGGTAAATGTGTGATGTATAGCTTCCTGCTTTGATTTGTCAAGGAGTTATGCTCAGTGGTGTTCTCCGTGGAAGGTTTTTCAACCATCCTTAAGATTACTGATGATTACCATATTTCTCAGGCATAGATATTACTTAATTAAAGGAGTGTTCCTTCTTTATATTTTTTAAGTATTATTTCTGATTATAATTATTAGAATTTCATCATCTACTCAGTCTTCAAGAAATCTTGAAGTAGGCTGAAACAAAGGAGTATAAACACATAACTATTTTCATTGATCTTCCTGCAACTGTAAAATGTGCATCTACATTATCATATCTCTTTATGTCTATCAGATGTGGTATTTCTTATACAGTTAAAGTCAAAGTGAAACAGATTTTTGGTGAAAAATTAGTTATTACAAATATATTATTAGCTTCTGGACTTGTCAACTACATCTGCAGTGTGTATACACACAAGAGATGCTGTATGTGGATGTCCAGTTGATTTAATCCTATTGATAGTTTAGGACTTCAAAACAGATCTATTTTTACACTGAGACTGAAGAGTGAGAGAAGAAATATAAGCAAATACTTCAGCATAGTTTTTAATTAGGAATTGGAAAAATTGTACCTCCTAAGTAGCTCCAAACAAATGCATGATTGCAACTTATATAACATACATTGTGGCCTTCAATTAGTTTGACCAGTATTGTTAAAATTGTTATGGTGGTGAGTGCTTTCTTTCACTATCAGAATGATCATTTTCTTCTCTAAATATTCATTTTTAGGAATTGTAATATCATCAACTGTTGCTGAATTCAGAGACCAATCTTCATCTGATCTTTCATTTCAGTGAACTTGAGTGATGGTTCTCTGGACTACAAGTAGCATTCAGCAGGATGAAAGGAAAGATATATTTTAGGGACAATCAGGTTTAAATTAATTATCTTAATCCTCCTTCATTACACCATGATCATTCAAGGTAGTATTATTACCTGTAAAACTCTCAGTAAAAAAATTCACACTACATGTGAGCCATTCTGATTTTTAAAAAAATATTCTCTAATGCATAAAGTGATGCTGAACAATACTGCAAGTGGCTACTGCTAAATATACTTTTAATTAGAAAGATAAAACCCAGGTAAACTGCTATATGAAATGCCTAGTCTAAACCAACAGAATGTTTCTGTAGGTATAATACAATCTATCCAAAGCTTGCAATTTCTGCTTACTGACTTTTATAAAAAACAAAGATGCTGACTCAATTACGCTTTATCTGAGACCTCCTTTCTTCACCATTGTTAGAATATATATAACATTTTTATTGGAACTACATGAGATGGAAGTCTAGAATGTGTCCATTGTAATTATAATTCAAGATAAAATCACCATGAATATTCACTATTTAAATTTTTACAAGTCAAACAACATCTAATGTGACATGAGAATGCAGACTCAGAGCTTCTCTAGAACTACTGTAAATCAACCATAGTTGTGTTTTTTTCCCCATTGGTACTAATTCCTAGATGCTCCAAAGAAGGATGAAAGTTTCTTTGTACAAAATATTGACATGTATTAAAGGAAAAAGATGTTTCTTGCTCTCTTTACTATGAAGTAAAATATGTTAGTTATCAACTATCTGTCAGGCAGAGCACTGTTCTGAAACCTCAGTGGACTGCAAACCTAAGATAAGTGTTGGAGACTATTTAATGCAAAGGACAGGATTTATTTTTATGTTGGTATAGAATATTACATAACTTAGTATGCTGCATTTTAATATTTTTACACTCCAAAGAACTGATACTTGAAAATCTAAGAACTTTGTCTTGACAGTCATTTTAGTTTTTTTAAAATGTTCTAGCTTCGATCATTCCCTTCTGCTCTTGCTTTCATAGCAGAATCAGAGAAACATTTTAGAGTCTTAAAAACTGTGCTTAAAATGGGCAGTATCCAAAGACTAAAACAGATATAATTTACTTTTTAATATTTTACTCCTTTTTTCTACATCTTCAGTGCACACTAACATCAGGACTTTTAGCTTTTCCACTCTCTTCAATCTAAATGCTATCGGTTATAAAAGTGAAGTGTAAAACTCAATAGAAATCACTTACAGTTCCAGATAAGCAAAATATAGCAGTACCTGTATGTTTTTTCTGCATTCTCTAAATAACCTTGAGAAAATTAGAATGAAGCAATTTGGGTTACAATGGAATGCAACCTGAATAACTAGATTGTAAAGGACATCTCTCCCAAGAAATTAATTTTTAGTCATATACAGAGTTCTAAGAAGATGACTTCTATATGATTCCACCTCAGGGGTGAATAAATATATTACATGAATTTGCAAGTTAATACATTCTGGTTATGTTAATATTTTTCAGGCCGCATCTATCTCCCTGCTGGAAGTCAATAAGGCCTCCATGTCTGAAAAAAAAAATCTAAGAATTTCATGTAGTTATTTCAAATTCTAGAATATTTCATTAGATGCTAATTCAGAAGGCATTTCTAGGATGTTCTGGTGCTTGTCCTTTTCTTGGATGAGACTTCAATAGCAAAATGTTGTTGTTGTTGCTAGACTTTGCGAATGAAGATTTTGGGACAAGCCTACGCAATGGATTTTTTAGGTGAGGCAAAGTGTGCGCGGAAATGGCCCCACCCCCTTTACTCCTGATGTTCATTTTGCCACGGCCGAGCACGCTCGGATGGTGACAGTGAGTTCCTCAGGATTTGAAACTGCATCCTCAGAGGAGGAGCCAGCTCCACAGGCAGTGACTTACACCATTCGGCCAACGCCCGCCGCAGCAAAATGTTGAGTGAATGATATATCACTGTAAATTAAAATAAGATCTGATGTTCTAAAATGATTGAAAACTTTTCTTATACTGCTAAAATGAAAGATCGTTAAATCATAATAGTAGATCCCTTTCCAGATGTTTTACTTTTTTTGTTGTTGTTTGCTTTTGTTTGTTTTATCTGTAGTTTCATATTTGTAACAACCCTCTGAAAAGACTGAAACTGTAGAAATACTAAAAGAAGAAAAAAAAAAAGGCATTTTGCAGATTTAATTTTTTTTGCCTACTTTATTCCTCCAAAGAATGTGATGGAAACTTTCTTATTGGTGCTGTGTATTGCTAAGAAAAGTACTCAGCTTCATAGAGTATCAACACCATGTACTTTTGCTTTATCTGTTTTAAAACAGATAAATAACCCTCACATTAAGGATGGATCTTTTGAATAGAATAATTTGCCTTTTAATTCCATGTAATCAGGGTTCCAAATAGGAATTTTGGGAGCTGAAGTCAAGGGACTTCACCCTTGGGATTGTGGACTCCACCCAAGGGATTAAGCAAAATCACATGAATGCCTCAGAATCAAAGGCTGACATGTAATAGTGAGAAGCATATTTTGATGACAGAAGATAAACTGGAGAATGCTGATTTATGAGATGACACTAAAATTGAAAAAGTAGAAATTTGAAAACGTTTCATTTCACTAGACACCTGTATTATTTGAATATGGTTTATTGCATTGGGTTTTTACTCTTTGATATTCTGGGGACAATTTGACAAGTTTTTTGTGGTTTCCTAACACTAAATAATTTGTGCCTTGGATTTATCTCATTGATTTTTTCCAGCATGAAAAAAATGATAATCCTCACTCTGCCACACCTGAAAAATGCAAGCAGTCTTAATGTAGTCAACTCTAGGAATAAGTCATGTGGAAGAAAAGCTATTCGTATGCTTGGGAGTGTTCAGGTCTTAAATTTTTTGCATGACTTCTTTTCAATAGTGTGACTGCATATAGCTTCACAATTGGCTCACAGTAATTCTTCATGGTAGAGAAATGTATGTCGTCCAGAATTCAAAAACTGTTATACTGGGAAGGAAAAATATACCTGATGATCATTTCACATTTTTGTTCCATGACTAAACACCTAATATTCCCAGAGAAAAAGAATTTTACATTAATAAAGATACTTAATTTTCAAGTGAAATGTGGATTAAAGTATCCATCTGAATGCTTGTTAGCATTTCAACTTCCAACATTTTTTCCATTGACTTGAAAAGGGTTTTCACTCAGGATGTTAATTAACTAAATTCAGATCAAGCTACCACATTACTAACTCAACCAGTTCAATCTTTCTCTTTTTTTTTGCCATGGAAGTTTATCTGCAAGTATTGACTATATACTTTTTCTAAGTTTAGTTGATAGATCTGTCCATTTATGATAGAGTTGGTAAGGAACATAGTAATATAAATATAATACCCATAAAGAAGTTGAATTTTTTTCCCCCCTTTGTTGTCATTGATTTAATTCAGACTAATTTACAGACTGATACAGCACTAAAAGCAGTGACAAGTTTTGGCTTATATGTCCAATTACATGCCCATTGGAAATACTTAGGGAAAAGATTAGGCAAGCATTGGCTTGAATTAATGTAGGGGTAGTTTTGAGACAGTTGGAAATGATCTTTAAGGGCCCCTTAGAACAGTATTTTTTAATTTAGCTGTGTCTACTTGTTACCTACATACAATACATGTATTGACAATTTAAAATTGATAATTTCAATATTTAATTAATTTACAATTTTTAAGAAACTACATGAGTGTTTCTTAACACTTCTTAACTACATGGTCACAAAAAATAAGCAATGAATTTATCAGAAGTGTAAAAGCAGTGTTAGACAAAGCTGGACAAAGTGCTGGCATATTTTACTCACTAAAGTTGAGGAGTGGGGGGGAATTATTCCTTTCAATAGCAGTATTGTTCAGATGGAGAATAAAAGAATGTTTAGTTCTTTCATCCTTTGGCTGAATGTTGAAAATACACTGGGTGAGCAACACTAATTAATTTTGGCAACATTGTGTGTGGAAACAAAAAGTAGTTCCCCTTGCAGTAATTGCTTAGCTGTTTTGGGGTTTTATTTGTTTTTGTGCTTTTTCCTTGTATGTTTGTTTAGTCACAATGATCTAAATAACTAAAAAGTGGTCTACTTCAACTTGCTATTAAAATTTTTACATTGGGCAGGTGCCTGAGAATGGATAGCATATTAATAGCACAACAGGAATAAGGAAAGACTTCGTAGCTGCTAAATATTATCAAAGTTTCACTTTCGTTAGCCTTGCCAGAGGAAAAAAAAAACAACCATAAATAACTAGCGAAATAATTGATAATTCACTTTATACAAATATAACTAATGTAGAGTATATGAAAGTTTATATATTTCAATAATAATAGCAGAGACAAAGTTATCAGGATAAGTGTAAAATATGTATTTATCAATATACAATATAGCTTATACCACAGGCAGTGCTATAGACTGTGGCTTGATAGGGATACATAATAAATTTTATATATATTCAAAATTATATCTCTACAAGATCATAGTGCACAAAATCACTGTAAGAGAAATATCTGTAGAGAAGGAGAAGTGGAAAGATGTCCCACAACATTTAAATTAATGTTGCTGAAAAATAAAGAATTATTGACAGATGTTACTAAAACTACAACTGCATAGAAAATTGTGAAATTATTTCTGCAGGATTTATGTTAGGAATCAACAGCCATAAAGTAGATTAGATCATAGCACTTTGAGGATGTGCGATGATGCCAGGCCACACATATGCATGCTGGAAAGATTAGAAAATATTAAAATAGAAGGACATTATCTCCATCACTTAATTCAAGGGTTGGCATGGTCCTTTAAATTCATTCTACTCTTTTACCTACACCAATCTAATTTTTCAGATGATCTAATGATGAAATTTCCTGGACAGCACTGCATTACAAGACCAAATCATCAAGCAGCTGAAATGCCAGATGAACTTTAAGACAAACAAATATGAAGTGATGAATGTGGGGCAAAACGAAGCTAGCTTCATGCATAAAGTGGTCAGCTGATCATAACTAGGCAGAAGATGGACCTTAGCTTATGAAACATCTATGCAAAACTTCAACTTAATGCTCTAAGGCCAAGGCCAAGAAAAGGAAACTGAAAGTTAGGAATTATATGAAAAGTAATATGAAAAAATCCAAGAGGGATGATTCTGATTCCTGTATCTCAAAAAAGATGTATTGGAAGTATGACAGATTCAGAGGAAGGGAAGAAGCATGTAAGAGCTTCTTTTCACTGCTTTAGATGGAACAAGAGAATGAGGCGGAGGTTTTCAGTCTGGAAAATAAAGGAAGAAATGCAATTTAATAAACGTTATGCCAGAGGATGCAAAATCACTGGTGGCATAAATTCAGTGGGACTTCTAACATGAGTCGAGGCCAGGAGGAGCCAGGTTCAAAACAAGCAAAATTCTTCAATCAGCAGCTATTATTTTCTGTGAAGCTCCTCACTATAGGATGTTGTCAATGCAAAGACTAGACATGAGTTCAAACAGAGCCTGGACTAGTATTGTAAAAGAGATTTATTGAGGTTTGCTAAACAGAAAAAGCAAAGGAATTCCCTGACCTGAAAACAATTAGTGACTAGGAAAAGTATGCAGGGACAGCCTGCTCTGTCCTTACTAATCACTGGGCATTGATGGTTCAGGTCGTTTGGACAAATAACAAGGATGTTGCTGGATGCTGACCGCATTTGTTCTCATATAAAGGCCAAAGGCTGATTTCCAAAGATGCTGCAGGCTTCCCATCTTGCTGGTTCAGGTGGAAATCACTTAGTATGCCTTTAAATCAGACTGGTGTTGTCTTATTGTTAGTGTTTCTTCAGATGGACTTGCTATGAATACAAAGCAGTTACAATGTATCTTGTCAAAATAATTTTCCGAGGGGAAAATTTCATTGGGAAATTTTGTAAAAGTGAATTTTTTAAAATTTTTTATTTCAAAAGGAAATGGAAGCATGTGATGATACCTCTGAGAAGTAACAGATCTTTGCCTTCAGAGGGAAGACCAGTGGAAGTAAAATTAAGAAATGCGTGAGGTAGTACATTCAGGGATCCAGTAGCTGCTTCAAGACAGTTACATTCCAGTGTCTCAATTGCTCACTGAGAGTATACATTAGGATATATTTTACCTTTGCAATCTTAAGAGACAGAGTGTAACTAAGGATAAAATATGATACTTAGAAATTTGCTTGTGATTTGGGATTAACAAAAAAATTCTCTCCTCAGTTTAACTGATTAAAGTAATAGCAATATTACTGGGACACCACTACCTGNGGTTTTTTGTTTGGTTTGTTTTTTTGGGGGGGGGGTTGTTTGTTTGGGTTTTTGTTTGTTTGTTGTGGTTTTTTTGTTTGGGTTGGTTTTGTTTGGGTTTTTTTCCTGGCAGTACAACAGCTGCCAGATTTTGAGGATTTTCACAGAAAAGCAGTTCAGAGAAATGTCCTTGATCTAGTAATAGTAATCATCATCCCCTGAGCTTAGCATTTTGCTGAACATACTATTACTTTTCATGAATAAAGAAGATGAAATCTGTGCAAGTACCCATGTTTTCAGTACACCATTAACAAATTTCCAGAGAAAATGATACAATAGCAGCAACATAGAGCACATAAACAGTGCTTAAAAGTAGACTTCTATTGAATTAATGAAGAGGCAATAATGCTAAGGAAGCCAAGGTATCTCATCCCTTTATGTTCCATCTGATGGTATAAATGGTTTCTGTTTCTGGATGGAGCAGGAAATCTTATTTTGCCCTCCAAATCCATATTAATTAAATTTCCAGATATTTAATACTCATATCTTAAAAAGATCCATAGGGCTTCTTCAGGGTTAAAAATAGTGGAAGAAACGCTTCAGAAATCAATAGAATAGACAGGAACATAAATAAAGCCAAGAGTACCTACCTTTGAATGTGATTTAGCAGAGAAGTTATTTTCTAGGGTCAGTTCTTCCTTGCTTTTCTATCTCTGACATATAGTTCATTGATCTCAATTTTCAGAGAAAATATAAGATACAGTGATAATTCAGTGCAATATTTATATTTAAAAAATCAACTAAAAGTAATACAAATTGAAACATGCATTTTCCTATTGTAAAACTAGTTATTTCCGACAGGAAAATATAACTGGTGATGCTGGATATGAGTTGTCTCCCTTTAACCTTTTATTGAGAAATATGCATTTCCATTCTTTTTCATAAAACCCAATATAATAGGATACAAATCTTTGGAGAATTCTCCAGCTTCTACTGTACAAAACCCACTTAGTCTAGGTAGCACAACCATAATTTTGCCACATAGATCTGTATCTGATCAATTACTCTGTTTCAGGAAACTTCTTTAGTGTCAATAACCAGAATGCTATTGATTGGGCTGACAATTAGAAAGCCAAAACTGAGAAAACAGGAAACCTGCAGAATCTATTCTGCTTGTTTAATAGTGACAGACTTGAGCATCTTCATAATTTTCCATTAATCAAACAACCAGTTTTATAGAAAGGGCAAAAAGGAAATGTACTCATATTCTGTAGAACAATACTGGAAAATGACTCCTGGAATGTAAGTAAGAAACACAAATGGTATAACTTTTGCCATGTAGAGGGTGAAGGAGGAAAGGAATCCTCATGATTTGGTGTAGTCAAAATTAGGGTATACACAGACTCCAAAGGATTCTTAAGGAAATCTGGCACACAGGTGGTTTTTGTGTTGAAATGGAGGGAGACCATGATGAGTGCTAGGAATCTGGTGTAAAGAGGTTACAGAATATGTGATCTCCTACTAAATAACAGAATATTTTTGGCAATGTTATATGACATTGAAAGAAAAAGAATTGGTTTTAGGAAAGAACTGCAATGACTCAGCAAGGTAGAGTACCTTCATCTGAGTACATATCTGATAACACACATTCTCTCCATTGAAGTGGTCTCCCATTGAATTTGATGACTTTGACCATACTCAATACAATAGCACACAAATTAATGTGGTGTCGTTATGAAACATTTTGTTTCATCTGTCAGACTGAGAGTGCCATGGGAAGCTGATAGAATGCATATAGATGGTGGTGAGATTTCCATAGGAAAACACTGAAGGTCATCATCTGACATGTGTAAAAGACAACAGCTCTAAGAAAGTATAAGATGGAGGCAGAAGCATCTTTTTTAAAAAAAATTATTCCTCATTTTGCCAGCTGCTTCTAAGAAATCCTTTTTTAATTTTTATTTTTTTTGGGGGGATGGCAGGGCTGGGTGCTTTTGTTTGTTTGGTTTTGGTTTGTTTGTTTGTTTTTAATTGCTGTGTCAATAACCTATTTTGGAAATGATTGGGTGTCAGAGTGGGTGAGTCAGTTACTGAGAAACCGCAGTTGGAAGAATGCTGAAGAGTTCCCTTGTTAGTACTTGGTGTACTAAGAATCAATGCTTTGTGACTAATGCTTTATTTATTTTCTAAGGTAAAATTCAAACAATTTGTAAACTATAGGACAGATTTGAGGGCAGCATGTTGGGTGTAACAAGGATAAAAATTTAGATTCACACAACGGACTATTCATTCCTCCTCTTTAAGGGAAAGGATTAGGAAGAACTACAAATATTGGCAAAGATAAATCATGACCCATTTATCAGTTGGCATAAAATTCAAGTACAATTTCTTGACTAATTACTCTTATGAAAGGAAGCAGAAACATTGTAGAAGAGCTTTAAGCACACAGATTTGTACTCCCTTGCATTAAGAGAGGAAAATAATCACAAAGATGCAGTGTCTGAAAAAAATTTAGATCACAGCAGTATTTATTCTGTTTTCTGGGTGGGGTTTTTTTGCCCTTTTTATTTTATTTTTTTTGGTATGTTTTGAGTTTTTGTGGTTTTTGTTGTTTTTGGGTTTTTTTTGGTTTTGTTTTGTTTGCTCTGTTTTAATTCATCTTCAAAATTATGGAGATATTTCTAAGGCATACTAAAAAGAGAAAATCGGGTAAAGAGAATATTATACTACTGAAAAATTACTCTTAAAATACCTACTTTATATAAATAAAAGAAAGCTTCATTAAATTAAAAAAACACACTTTAAATTAGAATAATTACACTTGGAATCATAGAATGAAAACAAAGAATTAGCTTTATAATGAAATCAATACACTTATTTCTAAATGCTCAGACAAAAGCATCTGGTTTTATCTTCAATAATTTCTGGGAAGCTTAGCTTTGAAAGTGCTTATGGGACAGAAAACCTTTTCAAATGCTTCTGAAATATTTTGCAGAAAACTTTCTACCTCTATTTTTTCTTTTCTCTAAACTTTAAGCTTTGATCATCACTTCTGCTTGAATGAAAAAATGTGTAACTTTTGTTCAACCTCTTAGATAAATGACAAAGTGATCACCATTGGTTGAAATAGGTCTATGATTAAATACTTAAAACAAAAGAAATCCTCTCTGTACAGGAAGCAACCTTAGGTCAACAATCAAATCACTGATCACTACCTCAAACTTGACAATTCATTTTGCCAAAATGCTTTTGTTTCTAGACATCATCACATGGTTCTCATGTATATGGTCTTTTCAGTACTTTGTTGACATGAATTTTTTTCCACTATACAATTTAATAGGATCATTCTCCAGTTGTATAGAAACAGATTTTGATACAGCTATGCATGACACCTGTAGAGACATGCATGTACTCTCTCTCTCTCTCATTTTTTTTTTTTTTGAGTACAACTCTAATTTCTAAGTTCACTTTTGTCCATTAGTATAGGGGAGATCAACCTGATCCCAGCACTTTATCACATCTTTTCCTCATGTAAGAGTATTCCTCTCAGGTTACAAGGAGTTTTTCCAAAGAAAAATGGAGGGCAGCAAACTGTTGAGAAGTCAGCTCAACCAACAACTTCAGGATTGTGATGAGAAAGCAGTATGGTTTGTATCTGGGTCAGATGACATAAACAGCCAAATAATGTTTTTGTTTTTTATTTAAGGTAATGTCATTCTGTCAATTTCCTGTTGTTGTATGATGTAAAATGCTGATGTATTCCTGGAATTCTCACACTGGGGAATGCTTTTTGCCATGATCAGCAATGGCAGCACTACAACAGGAATTGCACAGTCCCCACATTTCTGTCACGTGATATTGACAAATCCAGGTTGCTTACTGTGCTCTCTACATTCAAGAGAATGTAAAATGCTTCTTCTGCTCCTAAAATTTTGGAATCTACAAGTGGACTTCAATTTGTAAGGCATACTACAAAGTCCAGCCAGGTACAGCTTTCTCCCTTACATCAACATGTTGCCAAACTGCATGAACTTTAAAACAAATGGAAGGTACCCAGTACTGTTTGTTTTCTCTGTAGGCACACATTTACACCAGCCAGGAACAGAGTCCCTCCTCTGCCTCTCCACATATGGCTAAAAGTTGGCTAAGTGCTGTCTCATGATGCTGTAGTTTACTATGTTGCAATAATTTTTGTATCACACACTGGGAAATTTTAATCCAGAACAAAGAATATAAGCTAAAGATTAATAAAACAGAATTTGGATGACACATAATGAAGAATTAATTTACTGCAGCAGCTTATATTACTGCCTATTTAGCTCTATTTTTAGGTGTTGAGATCTTCTTAGGCACATAGATTAAGTTACAGGATCCTGAATGGAAGAAATTTGAAGGGAGATTCCACAGTAACAGCAATCATTCTAAATGAGCTTGACTGGCTTCAATTATTTGATGGTGGAGAAAAGAGTAATATTCAGAAATAAATGAGTTTAAAACATAGGATGAAAGGACTCATAGGATTATTTCTCCCACAAGTGTGAAATAAATTAAGATCTTAACAAGCTGGAAGAGCTTTTAAATTGTAAACGGAAAGCTAAAATATATAATACTTAAAAGCCAGCTATTATGCCGGTGGGTTTCTAGTAGAAGTACTCAATTTTAAAAAATCTTAATTAAATATTTTAACATGGCAAGGAGGAATAAGTTCTTTAGAAAAATAAGGCATAAATGAAATTGTGGAGGCTACTGGAAACAGCTGTTGAAATACTCTGAAATGATGAATATTAAAATGAAAATTGAAATATTACAGAGAGAAAAATATCATGTCACCTTTTTAATAAAGTATTTCTTAAAAAGAAAAACTCTTTTGGAAAGTAAAGATGTATGATATCTGGCAAACTCCATTACTTTGCTGTGTGTGCTGGAATTTTCAAAGTATTCCATGAAGGCAACAATGCTCGGTGTATGATTAAACACCAGAAGTATGTTTGCCTTCACTTGGAACAGCATCCATGTATGTACATTGCAAAGTACATCGCACTGTGATGGTCACATGGTGATTTGGCTGGGGTAGACTCAATTTTTTTCATAGTAGCTAGCATTGGGGCTCTGTTTTGCATTTGTGCTGGAAACAGTGTTGATAACACATGTATATTTTAGTTAATGCTGAACAGTGCTTACAAGGAGTCAAAGACTCTGTCTGTTCCTCATGACTTTGGTTTCCTACCTCTCACCAACAAGTAAGCTGTGGGTGCACAAGAAGTTGGGAGTGGACACAGCCAGAACAGTTGACCCCAACTGACCACAGAGATATTCCTTGTCACATGTTGTCATGCTCAACATATAAAACTGGCGAAAGAAGAAAGACTTGTGGGATGTTTGGAGTGATGATGTTTGTCTTCCCAAGTCAGTATTATGTATGATGGGGCCCTGCTCTCCTGGAGAGGCTGATCACCTGTCTGCCCATGTGAAGCAGTGAATTGATTTCCTGTTTTGCTTTTAGTTGTATGTGTGGCTTTTGCTTTTGCTGTTAAACGGAGTTTTCTAGATTTTATCCTTCTGATCTCTCCCCCATCCCACTGGTGGGGAGTGAGTGAGTGAGTAGATGTGTGTGGCTTGGTGGCTGGCTAGGATTAAACCACAACAACGTTACAGAGTTGAAGCCACAGCACTCCATTTCTTTCACATACTGCAGGGTATGTCTCTGTTTTCTTAATGATTAAGACTGGAAACATATTTTCCATGTAGCAATTCCCCACTTTCTTCACCACCACAGCCTGACTGTGATTTTAACTACTCCAAACAGATATACCTTTTATTTAAAATCTTGAGATGGAGAAGACATCTTTCCCTTATTCCTTATGTTCTTCACCTAAATCTTAGAATTACAGGTTATTAACTAATCTGTTGAATTGAACTAAAGGACAATGATTTTTTTTTTCTTTTTAAACTCAGAAATTATAACTTAACTGGAAAAATATTTTACAGCTTTTCCATAAAAATTAAGTCTCCACCTGTTAGGTTATAACAGCCTATTTAGAAAAGATTGGGAAAGACAATATTAGTACCTGTGAAAATGTGTCCACTGACATCACATTTCCAGTTGACGGAAAATTTGAGGGAAGAGTGTACAAAATGGACCTGGAATTGCAGTAATGCAAGACTTTTCTTTTGTTCTGCCTAGTTGCTTGTGAGAGTAGAATGCTTGTGTCTGTCAGTATCCTGCAATATTAATTGGAACTAAGTATATGCTCCCTCCTCTTTTACAGAGGGGAAGAATTTAATGCAAACCAGCACAAACCTCTCAGTATTGTCTTAAGACTGCTTCCCATATGACACCAGAGAACACCAGGTGAACTGCTGGAAGAAACTTAAAAGTTTTGATGGTGAGTTTAGGCTTCACTGAGTAAATCAGGAATTACACATTGCTGAGAATGAATGACATTGATGTTCCTGGGGCCTGCCCTGTATATGAGCACACTGTGAAACACTTAGAACAAATACAGTAATCAATGGGCCTAAGTTGCAAGATCACAGACATCAGCAAAATACCTCTTAATGGGAGTAACAGCATAGATTAACTAGGGAGGACTTTTGGCAAAAGCAGTTCAGTGTCTTCAGAAACAAGGAAATAAAGCCTGAGCAAATTACTTCTGAAGTCTCTTACATCTATACGGCTTCTAATTCTTTGTTCTGCAAGGATTTCTGGAATGTTCTGGAAGATGCCAACTATACTAACACAGTTATTTGAACAAGCTATACTCCAAGATCTGTCAGAACCTCCTTTGCATTCTCTTTCTTCCATATTTATGATGACGGCACAACAAGCTGTTAATATACTCTTAAAGTTGTTTCTAAGTTTTGAAGCATAAAAAGAATTATTTTACTTAAAGCCTGAAACCCTCAGTGTCCTGAATGATACTCTGAATGATACTGGAGACCACAAGGGTCTGGAGACCTTTTCTTTTGCACAAGTGTTGACACAAACTGTATTTCATAGCGTTTCTAAGTTTTTTTTTTTTTTTTTTTTTTTTTTTAAAAAAAAAAAAAAAAACCCCCCCCCCCAAAAAAAACCAAAAAACCACCAAAACCAACCAAACAACAAAAAAACCCAAAACAAAACAGTAACTACATGGTGGCTCTTGCAGGCATCAGACGACTGCGGGGCTCAGACTGTCCTATTTCCTGCACGGATACAGCGAACACAGGATGCACGGGGCAGGTGCAGCCTCGCCCAGACACGGCACGGGGCGCGGGCACTGCGAGCGGCTCAGCTGCAGTTCTGGCAGCGCTCTGAGGGGCACTGCGCTTCCAGGCTGCGGTCTGGCACTGGCTCAGTCGCCTCCGGGCGCAGGGGAGCCAGCCCTTTCCGCTTTAAACAAGTCCTGTCGCAGCTGCCGAGGCGAGGGTCCAGCCGAGCAATACGCGAACGCTCCCTCGCCTCGCCGGGGTGAGTTTAGCGGAGAGGGACGCCCGGCCGGGACCCTCCGTCGCCTCCGGCCCCGCCCCCGGCAGGGCCCGCCCCCTGTTCCTCATTGGCTGCCGGGCATGCCCGCCGCAGGCCCCGTCCCCTGCCGGCGCAGTTGCCGCTTTTGATTGGTCTCCACGCCTGTCAATCACTATCGCAGGGCCGGGCGGACGCTCCGCGTCGTCGCCACCGCCCGCCTGCTCCTCCTCCTGCTCCTCCTCCTGCTCCTCCTCCTGCTCCTCCTCCTGCTCCTCCGCGCTCCGCCCCGCAGCGGGGGCAGCGCAGCGCTGCCGGAGGTGAAGGCCCGCACGCCCAGCCTGTGCCCGCTTCCTCCCGATCGCCGTCGCCGTCCGCTGCAGCCCCGCCACCAACCGACACCTTGGAGCGGCTCGCTGCCCCTTCCCCCGGCGCTGTGCCCCTCCTGCGGGTGTGAGGAGGGCCGGGCGTCCCTACGGCTGCGCTCGGGGGCGGCCGCGGCCGGAGCCCTCCGCCTGCCCCGCCCGGAGGACCGGCCCGGGTCCCGCCGGCGCCTGGCCGCGCTCGTACGAACGAGTGAGTAAGTTCGCTTTCCCGTTCCCGTGGAAGCAGGTTGGTTGCTGGAGCGCAGTTGTGCTGGGTTAGCAGGTTAGAGGCAAACCTGAGCGCCCAGCGCGCTTTTGTTTTCGCCTTTTATTTTGCTTTTCAGTGTCACTTACAAGCACACTCTGAGGGTAGTGATTTTAAGTTTGATTAATTAAAATGCCTAAGAGTGATATTAGAGATGATTTGGCGTGGAACTTCCACAGGGCTTATTTTCAGGCATTCCTGTTGACTTTGCCGGTACACCCTGAATGAGTATTAAAGTGCCATGCAGTGTGTAAAAGAAGTGGGAATATAAGGGAAGATTTTTTTTTTTCCTTAATGCACCTTGTACATAAGAACTTCTGTTAAATACATACATAGTTAAAAATATATTCTGTACAAAAATATTCTTTATTTTCTACGTCCGTGAGCATAATCATAAGTGAAACAGACTGCTAAGCATTTTAAGCCTTGTTACTTATAGGGACAAACAGCTTCCCTACTTTGTATACTCACACCTTTTCTGAACACAAGTAAGTCCCCTGTGGGTGCATCTTATCCTGCGTTGCTTTAGGATCTTAAAATCCAAGATGGGAGTAATGCAATTTTACTTTTAGAGAGAGAAGATGTGACAGAAGTTTCTGTGTTAAGTATGTTTTAGGAGGTGTCTTCTCTCGACCTCAACATCCTTTAGTCAGTTTCTTTTGAACTGAGGCGTTCTAACAGTTAAACAGTATTTGCAGTGGAAATAGGGAGTATTTTATTGTGCTGGCCTGATATGGAGAAATTACTTTGCAAACAGCAGACTAGTTACATCATCTGAGAATGACTTTCAGCTAATGAAATTAATCTTTTTCTATTGCCACTTCTTTAGAATCAAATAGATATATTGGCTTATAAAATGTAAATGAATTTCAGAATCTAGAATAACACTTCTCACACAGTGATACATCACATTTTCTCCAGGGCTTTTTTTTTTTTTCCCCTTGTGTGAGCAAGATAAATACATTTAAGGTTAGTTAAGAGATTCAGCTGGTTCAGAAGAATTACAGGCCCTGTCTGAACCCATCTGAGGTTGTTTTTCACTGCAGAAGAAGTATCTGAACCTGCAAAGTGGTTTTCCTCATCAGGTTTTCTTATGTACAATTAACAAGACTGAATTTACTTCCTGTGGTAATTTTTTAATTTTTAATAGTCTCAGAATTAGATTAAGTGCATTTTTAAAGCTGATGCGGTGTATTAAAACTTAATGTCCCTGCTGCTTCTGTGAGATTTATCCCATGAAAATAGAGTTGTTCATGGTTCACTAGTTACTATGCTAAATTGTTCTGTGATTAGAAGTATCAAAGTTGCATACATTTGTAACATCTTTACTTTTGTCTTAAACATTTGTTAAAAATATTAGGAAGTCTCCTGATGTTGAAGATAAATTTAATTTATATATGTCTTTGAGACAGCAGTAGATGAAGTGTGAAGAATATGGATGTGACAGTAGTTACTTTTCTCCAGTATCTTCTAATTATAAAAGAGAACTTTCTAAGGAACAGAGTACTGATTAGCTCTACTAACTTTCTCTAGCAAACTTTTCTGAAATCATTCCATCTGAAAATTTTTTTCAGTATGTTTTAAAAAAGCATAGACCTACTTTTGGTTTCTTAGGTTTTTCTTTTTAACTGATTTTTTTTAAGTGGCATACACAGAAGTGATACTGTAATTAGAGGTACACATAACCCACAGTAATAACAAAGTTATAGAGGAGTTTGACATGCTGTGTCTTTAAAGTTTATGCTCACTGATGGTAGGACTTCTCAGTCAATCCTTCATACCTCACCTGAGATTGTATGAGCAAAAAAGCCAGGCAGTACTTAGGGAAAGAATTGGACAATGGTTTTCAGAGGTGAGCTGTGTTTAGATGATCTTAAACTGATGATGATACCTAGGAGTTGTTCAGCAATGTAAATGGAATGATATGTTCCCACCTAGTGAACCCTGGAAGAGTAGGCGAAAGAATGAAATTTTTTTGCTTTACTTCTGGGCCTTCAGCACTCTTTTAAAAGTGTTTTGAGACTTCTGTATATTTATTTTCATGTATCTATTAAAAAGTGAAAAAGTAACTGTGATATAATTCTTGTATACTGTGTCACAGTCCTTAATTTGATTATTTTTTTTTTTTGCTATGCAGGCATTTTAGTGTTTCTTCAATGCTGCTGCAAAACCAGTGCAGTGAAGTCGAGCCTGCTCCTGCTGAGCTTGTAGCCTCCCAGACATTGTCACTGGGCTTCTAGTGGTTTGTGAGCGACAGCTGAAATAATTAGGTGAAGAAAAATGTGTGTGTTTAAGCTAAATAGTTGCATGAATAAAAGCAGACTAGTAAGAAAGTAGTTAAATGCGAGGCTGATGATCACAGATAAAGACAGTGACTGGAATGCCTATCCCTCCCTGTGATCTTAGGTAAGCCACTTATAATGTAATGTCTCCTCTCTGGAAAAGGGGGCATGTAGAAGAGGAGACTTTACACACCAGTACACGATGCAGAATTGGTTTGGATTGTGGTTACTTAGGGAGCTTTCTGAAAGCAGTACTTTGAGAAGAAGTTTTGAAATTCTTACTTACTAGTAAAGCACTAAACTACATTAAACAAAACAAAAAAAAAAGGATTAATTTATTTTGGTCATATTTAGCCCACCTGTTATGTTTAGATCTAGGGTTTTATAGATGATATATTCATTGCCTTAAATTACTAAGTAGGAGGATTGCTTCTAAGAAAAGGTGCAAAGAATATTTAGAAATATTAAATATGCAACACTTTGAGAGTATTATAAGTGTATTTATCAGTGCTTTCTTCTAGGGTATTTATTGAATTTCATATTCCTTCATCTGCTGCAGAGAGCATTTTTCACAGCATTTTTAACATCCACTCTTCCCTCTCTTGTTTATTCCTTTATCTGTTGTTTTTGAGTATGTTTATGTATTTGCGTATAATAGATAAATAGATATAGATAGATATACTAGATAAAATCTACTTCAGGCTGTTCAAGGAAAGATATTTTATACAAAATAAGTATACTCTCTAGGTATGGAAAGTAGTCACATTTTCTTGCCATTTGTGTCCGGCCTTGTGCAGTGGAATTTGGGATGGGAGGAAACATATTGATTAGTCAGAACTGTCATTGCAAAAATGTTTACTCAGATAACTATAGGTCACAGAAGTCCATGACAGGCACACAGGTAAGATTTCCATATTGAACTAGGTTTATTACTTAATTTGACTTTATGTAGGACATCACTGATACATTTACAACAAATATTTTCCTGTGCTTTATGATATCTGTAACCTTTTTAGCCAGTTTAGGTTTTAACATACCAAGACCTCTTAAGTAACCATTTTACTTGACTGAAATCTGTTAGTAATTTAATGTAATTTTCCTAGAAATAACTTCCCCCCCAGATGACCTCAATGGTAATTTATACTCTTCATTAACCTCACGTTTAAGTGTTGTGATTTTTTATTAAGACAGAATGTGGTCTGTAACAGTGGATGATGATGTCCTTTTCAGTAGTCCAGAGGTATAGAGATGTTTTATGCCAAGCAGAGCCTGAATTTCAGTTTGAAATATGTGGTTTGCACACTTTCTTGTAGTCTCTGCAGTTATTCTTTGGGTAATTTGTGATGTGACATGCTGTTTATTCAGTAAAACATGTACAAATAACAGAATGTAGAGGGAACAGATTCCAGCAGAAGCATAGTTAAAGGTGCTGTTTGGGTGGCAGATTGCCCATGGAGGTCGCTGAGAACAAGTGTGGTGTACTTTAAGAGGTGCACTTCACTGTCTGTGGAACAGCAGTCACTGCAGCTCTTTTCCAGGCTGTTGGAAAGGCCATTCCTGTCTACTTTGAGGTATTCCCCTGCTCCATTCTTGGCTGTGTGGTTTTGTACACGTTTGTACTCTGCATCCTGTCTCTTGTGTCCCCCACTGAGTTGATTCATATTTGGTTCCATGCAAGATACTGTCAAGTTGTGTGAGCTTTCTGCTGGGTTCGAAGGTCTGATGCCTTTATTGAGATGTCAGAGTGCTGAGGCTGGTAAGCAACAGGAGCAACAGGTAGTGTGGCCACAGGCAGAAGGAGAAGAGATCAATTGTGCTAACCCCTTATATTGTCTAATTGCATTTTTCAGAACAGAATTTCAAACTTGGGCTCTATTGTAGCCTTAAAACTGTTTTTTGGTTCAGTTTGTCTTTGAGCTTGAGGTGCTAATTACTTACTAAATGTTACCTCAGTTACCTTCGGAAAGCTGCATGGGGTATATTTTTGTAGAAAAGGCTTTAGAAGTACAGGCTTCATGGTAGGTTACCGTCGTGATACTGGAAGTTATGATTTAGTCCCAGGTAGGGCACACTTCTGTAGCACAAAAGAAAGTGCTACTTAAAAATTCCACTGTATTGTGTAGAAAAATCCTGTGAATACCTCTCTGTATTTAAGACACTAAGCATTTTCTGATGTATGTCTTTGAATTTAAATGCGTCTAACTAATATGACAATGTAAAGACATGAAAGACTTATGTTTCAAGGCCTTTTTAATGTAATGATATAAAACAATCTTAGAAGAACATTGTGTGGCTTTAGTGGAGATCTGCCAACTTAAAATTAAGCACATACTTAATTTCAGATAGTGTTGATATTTTTGGTGGCAGTATGTTGTCCATAAAAATCCATATGGAATTGTAAGTAATTGTGCAGTAGTTGTGGGAAGATGAAGTAGTGCTGTAGAGGTTGGAGTCCGATATGATTCCATTAAGGGTAGTGTTTCTCTCTAACTTCAACCACATTAGTCTTAGTTGTCCCTTGCAAATGTTTTCTTCCAAAAACAAAGAAGTTCAGTATAAAATGTTTTTTCTTTCTCTTTCTGTGGAATACCTCATTGGTACTCATTAATTTCTTGCAGTGTTCAGGAGTACATTGCTCAGTGTATCAGGTTATGAAAGTTTCTGTTTAACAATTGCTAGCAGTAGGCTACAGCCTCTCTAAGTGTAGAGAAATAAATGACGAAACTTGAATTTACAGGTAGCAGTAAAGAGGGGTGGAAGAATTTTTCTAATGGACAGCAGGAAGACAGAATGGCTATACTTGCTCTTAAGCTTTTGTCAAACTGAGAGAGGAATGTCTTTACCTTCCAGAAATGCTCTTTGAAGCTTTGATTTTAATTTTCTAATTTTGAGCTGTAAGTAAAATCTCTTGGCTATACTTGGAATTTTCTTCTAAGAATAAAAGTTTATTTTTTAAGAAAATAAAGTATTTTTGATCTGCAGTTCTTTCATCTGCTACCTGTACAAATGTGGAACTTCCTGGGTGGTTTTAACTGAGCTTGGATTGTTTGCCTGTGAAGGTAGGCTCTTATATGCTTCATAAAATCAATTTAGAAAATAGGTATTTATTAGCTATTCATGGTGAAGAAAGGATGTTATCTGTTCTGTGTGGTAGTAGCTTGAGAGCTGTTCAGCTTGCAACTTGTAGTATGAGGCAGGCAATAGTAGTAGGGAAGGTCTTACTGTGGGAAGAAACCAGGGGTTTGGAAAAATAGCTCAAGATTTATCGGAGGGAGGCCTGGGAATACTGTGGAAACGTGGAAGATATCCAGCAAGCTGAAATTACTGCACTGAGTCCGTGTGGACTCTAATCTGAGAGTGTTGAGCACTAATCTGTAGACAGATAAGCTTAGCTAATGTTGATGCTTTTGAGGAACGATTTACCTAGTCTAACTATTGTAGTTTTCCCAAGTAGTACATTAAGAGTTTACTAGATAGTGCCCATATCAAGATACTGACATTTTCTCATTTGAGTGATTGAGAATTTTGTTTTTAATTAAAATCTGTGTAGTTAAGTAATTGCTATCAGACCTTGGCAAAACTGATGTCAGTAATATCCGATTTTTTTGTTCCCAGAACTTTTAATTTACACCAGATAATAGTCAATATTATTTGGTTTCGTAGAAAGCATTGTTTTTAGCTCTGAGTTCCATAGGAAGTCATTAATTTAAATACATTTTACATTATAATGACTGTTGATGAATCCAAGATCTTAACTGTGGCTAGTGTTTTTCATTAAATTCTTGTCTCTCTGTATCTTATGCATTCAGTGGGAAGGTGGCAAGCATGATTCCAGTTGGTGTGTGTCTGAGACTTTATGCCTAGCATTTTATTCCATATTAAACCTATAGAACAAGATAAACAAAAGTCTATAGCCTTTTAGAGACTTTAATGCTGTAGTTTCAGTTTAATAAAGATGTTTTAGGTATACACTGTAGTGAAAGCAATGCAAGTGAGGACAGAGTTGCAAGTACATTCATAGTAAAGTACTTGGAATGGCTGAAGAGGTATCTGTTTAGTTTGCAGAGACTATTAAGTCAGAAGAATCACTTGATTACCATGTAGTTTGTTATTGTCAAAAAACCTTGACAGATTCATAGGTGCAAAACTTATTCTGGAGACTTTTTCCTGTACTGTAGGTTGTTTGAAGTAGAATCTGACCATGAAATTAAGGATAAGTGAGAGGAGAAATTGTCTCAGTGATTTAGAAATACTTTTATTTAAAATGACTTCAAATTTTGAGAACTGATCTTTACAGTCACTCTGGAATGCTAGAACGCATTATATACTTCAGCCTATCCAATTTCTAACCCAAAGACAGAATTGGTATCTCTTGGACTTTCTAGATAATGGTTTTGTGCAGTTTTTTTGTTTTTGGTTTTTTTTTTGGGGGGGTGTTTCTTCTCTTCCCCCCACTAGCACTAGAATGCTCACTGTGGTGCTTAATTTTGTCTTCAGAGGTAGTTAGGGTGTTAGAAGAAATGCAACACTCTCTTTGCTTTGTTTTCTGACTTCTAGATGTGTTAACTTCACAGGTTCTCTGGCCTAGCTTGAAGCTAATCTGTAGCTTTAAGTTGCGCTGCTGTAACAGTTGAGTGCTGTGGTACAACGTTTGATGTAGAAAATTGAACCCTCCATTATGTAGTATTAACCAGCTCAGCACTAGCTTTCTGTCAGCCATGGACACTATAGCCCATTTAAGTCTGTGTGGGTGTGGAAAAGTGAAAAAGCAAATGACTGAAATACTGCTTAACCATTTTTTCTCTGCTCTGTAGTAAATGAGTTTTAATACTGTCTTTATTAGATTAAAAAAAATTATTCCTTGGTTATGCTTCTCCTTTCTGAAAACTGACTTTCAACTTTGAATTGATCATTATGTGATACTGCAAGAAGTATGCATGCACCAAAGTTGTAATCAAGCAAATGCATTTTACTTTCATGGAATCCGTAAGTGAAGTTGATGAGATTTTGCGGTGAAAGCCTATGATGAGGTGCGAGTTGTGGATTAGGGCCAAACTTGTCTTTGAGGTCAGTGAGAAAATACAAATGTTTATGCAATGACCAGAGATAGCAGTCTTCAGCTAATGTTCATTTTGAGTTAAGAGAGATGAAGAGATTGCTTTGAGGTCTTAAATACTACATAAGTACTCCAGTGTGTCATTTGGAGAAAAATTGTATTGAGTTAGGGTGACCCTGAGTACTGCAACCTGTATTCTGATGTGACAGTATTTTGATCAGAACTGGCAACTAGGTGGTGGAGAACAGTGATGTTTGTTAGGTAATAGCCTTACAATTGGCAAAATTAAATGTACAGAACAGATCATGAAGTTTGTGTATTGATAGCCCTCAGATTTGTTCATGTGACTTTAAACCTTGGTGCAAGAAAAACTAGACTAGCTTAAGTAGAATAGACTTTTTAAACAAGCTTCAATAAAGATGAGGTATATTTTTGGTTAGTTTTTGTACATGGAAAGGTTTAATAAAATGTGTTAATAAAGCTGTTTTTCTGATAGATTTGGTGCATTAATGGAGGATTATATGTGGCCGTATGGGATTTGCTGATGGCCTTTCCCTAGGGAAATGACTATAGGCATGCAAATAGAAAAGCTCCTTCTAGAATCACAAACTAATTATGTGCTTTGAAAATAGTGTGTGACAGTTAATACCGATAGGTGCAATTTTTTAATTTCTTTATTATAGTTACAGCTAGGGTGGGAAACACGACTTTTTAGAAGGCTTGGTTGCGTACATTTGTATTCATGAAAATGCCATTTGGATTTACTATGATATTTTCAATTAGGCTGCTTCTTTGAGTGCATCTCATTAATATGTATTTGTGACTGAATCCGTGTGTATGTAGACTTACATTCAGTTACATAAAATTTTGTTTTATGAAGAAAATAATAGAAATCTGTAAGAGTAAGTAATTTTTTAAAACTGTAATTTTCAGGCATGGTGACAATCTAATTTGTGCACTAGCATTCATAAATTCTGTTCTTGTTTTGGTTTACAAAACTGTTATGCTAATCTGGAATGGCTTGATGTGTAGAACAGCTATTGAATGTACAAGGGAAAAAAGACTGGACATTGCCAGAACAGTGCAGTTTGAGTTAGTCATAGAACATGAACTCAAGAATCTGTGAAAAACTTAGACTTCTAAGTAAAATATAAAGTGATAATGGAGAAGGTACTTCATATACAAACATCATATTGCTGGAAATTCTAGTAATGCAAACAAAGTTTATTTGCACTTGAGACCTGTAAGTTGCCTTGGAGTACTGAAAAGTGCAAATGAAAATAAAAGTGTTTTGAGGCCATGTGCACTGAGAAACAAATTGCACAGCTGAACTCCTGCATGATGTAAAGGGATATAATTTACCTTTGAAATTAGGGTATTATATTTGCTTTCTTAAATATTCGTGTGTTTTTTGAAGTGTGAAGAATTTGGTGTGTAAGTGATCAAGAAGCAGCAGTTGCTTTGTGTGTTTTCATTCTTTACTGATGAAACTCCTGGAAGGATTTCCAACTCAGTATTGTATTGTGTACTTTTTCTCTAAATGTAGCAAATGTGGGATCTGTGGTTAAGTAATTCGGAATGCAAGCTGGCAGGGAAAGTAAGCGAGCAGTGGTTCTTGATGGCCTGAATATGGATGCTGCCAAAGGTCTCATTCAGATGCAGTCATTTCTTGTATATCGCATATGTTTGTTGTCTTATTATTGTAGGGGCAGCAATCTTCCTATGTGAAACTTTAAAAAGCTTATCCTTGGATTTCTTGGATTAGATCACATCAGCTGCAAAGTATTGGTGTTTTTTAGGGAAAATTGTGTTTCTTCAGAGGATTTGCACATTCCTTTTGCAGTGGTTTCAAAGTAGTTTACCTGAAGTCAGAGTAAGTACCTAAGGAACGGGAAAGTAAAATACTTCTTGAAGACTTAACTACCATCTGAAAGTGTGAAGAATTTTGATGTGTGCTAGAGGTGGTAGAAAAGAAAGAGCAGATAATGAATGTCACATGTTTTGTTTTTTATGTTAAAAAATTAAAAAAGCTATAAACCCAGTCTGCACTAGACTTGGAAGAGTGAAACTGAACAGTATGAAGTGGATTACATTGTTGTGAGCAAAGTGAGTTACTGATGAATTTTTTTCATTATGTAGAGGTTACATTTAGAAAACATCTTCCAAGACTTGTCAAATGGTTCAGTAATGAACAATTGTGATGCATGTTATTGGTAGCTGAAGAAAGAATTGTGTCAGGAGAAATTTGTTTAGAAACATTCTGTATTTTTTTAAAGGTAATAGAGTGAGTATGTACCATTTATGTTGATCTTGTGCTTAATTTCAGATTTGCAGTATGAATTGCAGATTTCCTGCTGTTAAATACTTCAAAAGAAGTTTTGTTGGATAAAATCCTGTACTATTCTCTGTAGTCCAAATGTATTTGTAACATTCAAATGCATATTGGAAAATGAATGTGACTGTTCTTCATCTCCAGTAAAAGCATCTTAGTAGATGAATATTCCATAAAAACCATGTGTAATGCTGGTGAACGGCTCTTGGAAGTCTGTGGTAGAGGCACTGGAAACTTTCTTTGAACTCTTCTAAAAGGTGCGAGGAGAAGCTGTGCTGCTAGATTGATGTCAGTGCCAAAAGTCATGAGATCTTGGGAGTAGAAATACGTGAGCAAAGACACTTGAGGGGTGAGAAAAAATGAAGAGGTATGAAAATGCCAGGAGCCTGAGTGAATTTTAAATGCCTTGTGCTTAAACCAAGGATGTTTTCATATGGTGTTTCATGCAATGATAAAATATTCTGAGTTGGAAGGGACCCACTAAGATCATCCAAGTCCAACTCCTGGCTCTGCACAGGACAGCCCCAATAATCACACCATGTACCTGAGGCTGTTGTCCAAATACTTCTTGAACTCAGACAGGGTTGGTGCTGTGACCACTTCCCTGTTGAGCCTGTTCCAGTGCCTAACAACTGTCTGGGTGAAAAACCTTTTCCCAAAATCTAACCTAGACTTACCCTGACATAGCTTTATGCCATTCCTTTGGGTCCTGTCATGGGTCACCACAGAGAAGAGATCAGTGCCTGCCCCTCCTCTTCCCCTCACAAGAAATTGTAACTACAATGAAGTCTCACCTCTGTCTCCTCCAGGATGAATGGACCAAATGACCTCAGCTGCTCCTCATACAGCTTCCCCTAAAGGCCTTCACATTCTTTGTTGCCTTCCTTTGGACACTCTCTAATAGCTTAATATCCTTGTGCCCTAAACTGCACACAGGACTCGAGGGGAGGCTGCCCCAGTGCAGAGCTCTGTCAACCAGCTGATGCTTTGCCTGATATCCCTCAGGACACGGTTGGCCCTCCTGGCTGCCAGGGCACTGCTGGCTCATATTCAACTTGCCATCCACCAGGACCCCCAGGTACCTTTTGACAGGGGTGCTTTCCAGCCTCTTATTCCCCTGTCTGTACATACATCCACGGTTGCCCTGTCCCAGGTGCAGAGTCCCAGGTGCAGAATCTGGCACTTGTCTTTGTTAAACATCGTAACTTCATACAGTTGGTGATTACCGAGCCCTCTGATTTCTCAGAATCTCTTATCAGGGGCTCCCTGCCCTCGAGGGAGTCAAGAGTTTCTCCTAATTTAGTATTGTCAGCAAACTTACTCAGTATTCCTTCCAGTCCTTTTGTTCAAGTTGTTTATGAGGGTGTTGAAGCAAACTGGGCCAAGGATGGAGTCCTGTGGAACCCCACTAATGACTGAACACCAGTCTGATGTTATCCTGTTCACTCTGTTTGTGTTAACCTGTGAGCCAGTTGCTCACATTACGTATTTGTTTTGTCCTGAGAGAAGGATCCTGGCGGAGGCAGCATCAAAAGACCTTACTGAAATCCAGATTCTGTCAACCAGCTTCCCGTGGTCAGCTAGATGAGTTACCTTGTCATAAAAGAACAGCAAGTTTTTCAAGCAGGACTTTCCTCTCATGAAGCTGTTCTGGCTGTGACCGATCACTGCATTGATCTCTCAGGTGTTTTCCAGTATCTCTCAGAATAATCTTCTCCACAACTTGGGAGCATTTCAGATTCCAAAGACAACTTAAAAATCATCAAGAAAAGGAGGTGGTAGTTAAAGAATTATCATCACTGATGGACATCAGAGCCTTCCTATGGGTTCCTCACTGGTTCCCTCAGCAGCCTGAAGTTGACTCCTCTTCAGGGTTGAGGTTTTGGTGGCACTTTTCCTGCTGACAACAGAGATTTTAAACTTGATGACTTCATGGTTGCTGTGGCCAAGATGACCAGCCATCTCTGCTTCTCTCATAAGATCCACTCTGTTGACAAGCAGTAAATCAAGCAGGACACCTTTGCTGGTAGGCTCTCTTAATATCTGTACTGTGCAGTTATCATGTTTAAGGTGTTTAAGAATCTTCTGGACCTGTTTGTGCCAGCTGTGTGATGCTCCCAGTTAACATCTGGCAAGTTGAAGTCCCTTGTAAGAGCAAGGGCAGTTGTTTTGGAGGGGTCTCTTAGCTCCTCAAAGAGTAACTAATTGGCATCATTGTCCTGGCTGGAAGGTCTATAGCAGACTTCCATGGTGACGTTTGCATTATTTGGTTGCCCCTTAATTCTCATGCAGAGGTTCTCAACTGTGCCATTTCCATCTGAGAGCTCCATACATTGCAGCCCCTCCATTTCATGCCATGCCAGCCCCTCACCTCACAGGCTCTGCCTGTCCCTCCTGAAGAGCCTGTTACCATCAAGCAGGGCACTCAAGTCACACAGCTCATCTCACCAGGTTTCATTTATGTCAGTGGTGTTAAATCGCTGTGACTCAGCCAAGGTTTGTGCCCTTCTTGCTTGTTCCTCATGCTGTGTGTGTTGGTGTAGAAATATTTCATGTGTGGTTCGATGTAGCCAGCGTTGTGTGTAGCAAATTAAGGATCTCGCACTCAGGTTTTATGTACTATCCCATTACTTATCACTGGAAAGCCTGTTTATATCCTTTTTCCTTCTTCCAGTCTGGTTTAAATCTCTTGTCAGTTTTTTTACTTTCCTCCATAGATCTGCTGCTTAGTGTCTTAAGAGTAGAGAGAAATGCCAGTATACTGGTACTAGCAGCAGTATAAGATTTTGTAATTAAATTGTGAAAAGTAATGCGTACAATACCTAAGGGAGCAATTATGGTTGCATGTTTCATTTAATTTTGTCACTCCTGACAGTAGAATGTTTTATTTTGTTGCTTTGATATTGTCTTAATCAGTTTATTTAGGAGTAAATCTGGAACATGAAAAAGGAATGAAATAGGTAGTAAATTTTTATATTAAAGGTTACTTGCACACTTGTTGTGACAACATCTTGGAATATGGAAACTTGCATATAGTTACAGTCATTCTGCTGCTGCAACTTAGGCATTTGAGGAATATCTGAATAAAGAAGGTGCTTAAATGAGTTACTCTTTTACTCTGTCTAATACAGCATCCTAGAGTCTTTATTGCTACTAAATAGGGTTCTTGTGCGGCAGGCAGTCTTTGGTAGTGTTACGTGGGACATTTTCAACTGAGATTTAGCGAGGTATGTAGATTTATATCTCTCTAGGGATGTCTGAAATATTTTTCAGCAGTAGTTGTGAGAGAAATTGTGTGTGAGTGGGTGTGTATGATCTCTGGTAGTGGTGTAATCTAAAAATCTGGCAGTTATTGCCAAGGTGCTTGAAATGGGGCACTTTAATATGAATATGATTTGATGGTTTGATCAAATCCTTTCAGCACTGCAAAAATTTTTCTTATAGTGGTGTTGCACTCACTATTAGATTTTCAGTATTGAATCAAGGAGGAAAATATTAAGAGGATTTAAAGAAAAATTTCTCCATTGTACTTCTGGGTAAAAGTTACTTCACAGATTTTCTGTAGCTGCATACCTTTGCTTAATATATGTGTTCTTTTGGGTGATGTGTGAATGTGGAACAATAGCAGCAAAGCTGTTGAATATACGAAGTGTATAACGGAACAGAAGACGGAACAGAGTCTGAGTATGTTTTTCTAAGTCACGTATTTATTCACCATGTGAATAAAATTAGTGTTTCTCTTCAGTGCCTTTAATCTGTTTCCTCTATGTCTATTTCTGTGTGTATTCTTAGGGAGTTTTCAGTGTTCTGAGTTCTTCAGGATGTTACAACTACACAACATGAATTTATATTAAAAAGTAGGTTCAATATACTGGTGAATCGAAGGGTCATTTTTGTTTACACACCTGTATAGTTCCATTAAGACTCATTCAGTTGCTCTTTGTGTAGAATTCTATTCATCAGTGAGAGTGAAAAACAAACACTTGAAGCAGTCTGGATTTTCTGAGTTGGAGTGTTTGTTACGCAAGGTTTATGTGCAGATCATCAATGTGTAAAACTTCATCACAGTAAAAATGTCTCCTTTAGAAAATGGTTATCTGTCTGTCCTCTTCAGATCTCGCAAATTGCTTATCTAACCTCTAGGAAATAAAGGTCTTTAGAGAATGGTTCCTTTAGTACTTGCATTGAGTTGAAGTATTTAGTCACCTATCGTAATGCAGGACAAATACTACTGAAGTTGTGAGGTCAAGTGCCTTGAAAGTTTTGAAGTTCTAATGCATGAAGATGAATTATAACATTCATGTAATGATGCAAAGAACTGAGCAAATCCTCTAGAGCTGGGAACAACTCCTGTAATTCTGGAGCTAGCAGTTTACCCACGCAAATGTGTTGGTGAATCCAAGGTAGTAAGTTTTGCTTTTTGACTTCTTACATCCAATGCTGTAGAATCAGTACTAGCAAAAATGCTTAATTCTCTATGGACAAAATAAATACAGTTGACCTCCGTTCAGTTGCTTCTTCACTGCAAATTGGGTATTTGTTTTGGGATGATACTACTGTAGTGTTGTGGCTAAATTTACTTTGGTTAATTTGAGTATATTCTGTATTGCAGTGTATCAACATTGACCGATATTGCCTGCCTGTCTTTTACCATCAGGTTTAATTTGTGTTTCTAAAACTGAGACAGAGATTCCTTTCACACTTCGCCAGGTGTTAGGTGCTTGTTGCCAGTGACCTGAAACTTTGCCATCACTTTTCTTACTTGTCTTCACAGCTTCTCTTCTTGATTTTCAGGCAGTCTTCCTGTGATGCTTGGGAAAGTCTATCAAATTACATTAAAAAAATTAAAACCTCTAGTAGCTGATGTTAGCTGTGCTTCTCTGTTACTCTGATGTTACTTGCTTTCCTACAGGTCTTCTGGTCTTGTTTTACTGTTTGTCCTTAGTCTGTGTGGATTGTAAATTAGTTTCTAATTAAGGTCTAAGTACTTCTCCTACTATGTAATACGGTTTTGACTTTTTTTAATAGTTTCCTTTGCTTTCTGTTTGTACTTGAGGATAAATATACTTGAAGATAACAAGTTTCTCTCCTATGACATCAAATTGCTAACTCAGCTCTGATGGTGTGTTTGCCGTTATACTTGTATTTAGTCATATTTTTTTAACCAAGAATGACTGTTTAAATCCTAGCAATATTCCCCAGTGCCGGCCTGAAGCTTATTGTTCAAGTGTGCTCATTTACATCAGCAGAGATGAAAAATGAAAATTAAACAGTAAATCAAGATGGGAAATGAGAACCAGGATGGCATATTTTTTTAACAGATGACCCATACAGCCCATATAACTAACACATAGCATGAAAAGGATTTTACAAATAATTTAGAATGCTTACACTGTATATGTTACTTTTTCACGTTAGATGATGAACACTTTTGAATGATGTCTGTCTTCTGAGCCTTATAAATTATGCTGAATGTTTGAAAAGAATCTGCTGGACCTTCCTTAAAAGTCTGGGAAAACTAATGCAATTCCAATAACTTGTACCTTACTTGCATTTTGTGTCAGAAGTTTTCATATGCCAAGTAATTACTGATGCTACAGGTATGTATATCTTTGTCTTTTTGTCCTTCTCCTCTAGAATGTGGGCATTGTGTTGAAGAAAAGATATTGCCATCAAAAGTGTAACACTGTCATAGGTAAGTGCAGTAAATAAGTGAAAACCTTTTGTATTTCTGGGGTAAATTCATATACAATGTATAGGAACTTCAGCATGAAGCAAGTCATAATTGCTGTCCTTATTTCAATTTAGTTGCAGATTATTTTGTTAGGAAATGTTGTAAAAGAACACTTGTGTCCTGGAGAAACTGTGACAGGAACGCTTGCTTGTCTTCCTTTTGATATGTAGTGTGGGAAAAATATAATGGACTCATGATGTTTTTTTAGCAGCTCTCTTATCAAAGGAGGTAATTTTAGTTTATATAAGAAAGCATACCCATAATGTAACTGGATTATCTGTTCAACAACAGAAAAGGAAAGGAAATCTATGTAATAAATTTGTTCATATAATAGATGCATTTCTGGAAATTAAACTGTTTGTTGTGTATAATGTATTGGGTGCACTAAAAGCTCTAGGATTGCTTATTTAGTTCTCATTGAAGAAGCAGTAAAATACGGAACAGAAGTCTTTTTTTCTTCACCTCTTAAGATATATATGCATTCTGTTGTATCAAATGTGCTGATCCTCCAAGAATTAAATTATGCCCTTTGAAGTTCTACCTCAACACACTTAATGCCTAGTTTTCTTGTTTCTTCCCTAGCTTTTGTGACATAGTGGGTGAGGGAAAATTATCTATTGCTTCCCAGTGAGTCTGTTCCTCTGAGATCTGTGGTTTGGAAAGTGACCTTAGGGCTATCTAGTGGTGGTGCTTGAACATGCAAGGTTATGTAGTAGCCTAATGTGCTTTTTCTCTTAAGTACTTCTGTCTATACCATGACACACCACTGCATTTATTCCTCACTACTGAAGTTTTTTTCCCTAGTATTAAGCAAGTTGTCTTGGACTGGAATCTGTATTTGTTTTTTGATTTCTCTCCAGACAAATATTTCATTCTCCCTTTTGCAGTATTGTGATCATGTTTCTTTGCCAAACAAGTTTCTACATATTTCACTGTTCCAGTGATAGGTTAGTTGGCTGCTGGTAGTTGATGTTTCAGTATTACCTTGTTATATTCATGCTATGAGTACGTATGATTCAGCAGCTGCAATTATTCAGGTGACTGTTTGTATTATTTGGTATATTTTCTCTACTGGCTCTTTGATTTTTGTGATGTAGTAAGCCATGATGCAAAAAATTGTGTGAGAAATGGGTTTCAGAAATGAAAGTGTCTTCAACTCAAAGTGTTTAAAATAAGGCCCTGGTGATTGTCTTTAAAATAGGCTGTAGCACATGAAATACATTTTTTTCAGTGGGTGTTTTCTTTTACAATAGTGTATACCCGACACTGAAGCAAATGTAGCAAAATAATTTTGGACAGATATTTAACTTGTCCTGAAATTTTGCTTTTGTAGTAGCCAACTACAATTATGGGGTTTTATACCACTGTCATTAAATAGAAAACATCCATTCTTTTTATAGCTGAGATTTAAAAAGAAAAGTTTTCTTGGGGTTCTTTATCTTAGTAGTAAGATAACATTGTTTTTACTGAAATCTCTGTAGGAATGAATTAGTGTTCAGTCAGTGATGCCAAACAGTGGAGACGGGAAGGGTACAGGCTCAGCAAATCTGTGACATAAATGTGGGAGGGGAGAATAAGTAAATATATTTTATTTTTAAATTCTAGGAGTTACTGAAAGAACTGAAGTGTCCTTGCCATGGGTGTGTAAATTGTGCATTTCAGAAAGTACAATTTGGAAAAGATAATATATTTCTGTAACTTACATAATTATGCAGTGTGAGCATGTCCTTAACACAACTGATACTACTTGAGGGGGAAAAGAGTTTAAATAAAATACTTTATTTTGTAGAGCTGGCATAAGGATCAGTTTTAAGTTTATTTATCGATCCAGAAAGTAGCCTTTAGGGTATGTTTTGGTGTTTTTTAAAATATCTGTTGCATGCAGTATTGATATTTTTTAGCACACCAGTCACACTGTTATATTTTGCCATTACATTCTTGAATCAAAGGCTTTAACATCAGTAGTGCTTTTTGTAGATCCGTAAGGCAATTGTAATTAGTTACAACTTAACTGTATGACTAGTTGAAGGGAAAGATAATTTTGTACAAGAATCTTTTTGTCTTGAATAACTTTATTTTTCTCTTACCAGATTTCCTGTAAATACTGGCAAGTATTGCTGGTGTTGTGCATTCTGGAGTGAGTTTTTACTGCAGATATTACCAAGGCTTTGCAAAGAGGATGAACATGCGGCTATTGACTGCTTACTGACAGTAATCAGCTGGGCTTTGACTCGTGATGTTTTCGTTCTCATATTGTCCCACTGGAGTTTGCTTATACTGATTTTTAAAAAGAGGAAGAAATCAAAGTGGAGTACCGTAAACTTGACATGGAGAATAAAAAGAAAGACAAAGACAAGCCAGATGAAAGAATGGCACGGCCTGGTGGGAGATCGGGCCATAATCCACGTGGAACTGGTTCTTCCAATTCTGGAGTGTTAATGGTTGGCCCTAACTTCAGAGTTGGTAAAAAAATTGGATGCGGTAATTTTGGAGAACTACGGTTAGGTAAGATCCTTGTTTCTCTGTTTCAGCTTACATCATTCAAGGCTATTTTATGCATTTGTAAGCTTGATAATATCTCTGTGAATATACCATCCAGTTATTCGAACTGCTTTAAAGCTTCGGATATGCAAGGCATATTTAACCTGTCTTTTGTGGCTTTACCCCAGATATTGCAAACTCAATGGCATATGAGGAATCCCTGTAGCAGGAGACTGTCTGGTACTAAAAATATTTTCTAACTGTGTAGTGCTATCCTGAGTTCAGTCAGTTTTCTCTTCCAAAATACTGGAAGTTACTTCATGGTTGTTGGAGTTTGCTATCCATTCTGACTTCCTTAAGCAGTTTATTCAGATGTATTTGGGCCCAAATATATGTGAGACACATCCCTCTCCTGTAGGTCCATATTACTTTGGTCTTGGAGATCTCTTGGAGGCACTGTAACAGGCACTACAGTGTTTTTAGTTGCAGCAAGCATTTGGATTCCTTCATTTCCTTTCTAGTGTAGTGAGGCTTAACAGTGAACTGCTGTTACACTGTTGTGGCAGTGAGAATCCATCCGTAGAGAAAATCTGGGAGATGGATAATTCAGTCACTTTAGTTCCCTACTGAACAGATGGCTGAAAATCAAATGGTGGAGAAGGCATAGAATTTGGGCAGCAAATCTGGAAATACTACCATTTGTTAAAACAGACACTAGGTGATGGCTCTTTGCTTTTGGAAGACTATGTATTTAATTTTGGGGATTTAGATTTCCATGATGGATGGCATGATTAGCCAGAGTTTTCAAAATGTTTGAATTCTGTATGTGTTAACAAATGTAACTTGACACTTAATGGCAAGAATTTATTCCAGTGTTCTTGGAAGGCTTGAGTTAAGGCAATGCTTCACTCCTTAAAGAGAGATGTGTTTCAAAGTTAGAAATTTGATACTACGGTGGGTTATGTAGGTATTCTTTCTGTTGATCTTTGTCTGTGATAGAAATACTATTTGTTCTTCAGGCAATATTTCTAATATAGCACTTGCATAATATATAACATGTTTTTAGTATAGTACAATCTGGGGGCTGTTAGGATGTAAACAAGATTAGCAAATTAATACTATAGTGGGATTAAAGACATATTACTGCAGCTCTGACTGAGGACACTGAATTTAACAACCTCAGTCATAGATACTCTTGTTATTCCTAATGATAGATAAACAAGATTGTGAAGGTCAGAATGGATCAGAGTTACGTATGTGCTTTTGCAGTCCACAAGTCAGGCTGAAACTTGTCTTCTACTCTTCTAAAACTTTTGTATACTAGCTTTGAATGATAGTTTTTGTTTCAGACCTCTCCATGAACTAAATCCAACGCATGGTATTAATGCTACATAAGGGCAACTGCAAACTAGTAAAGTTAATTTTTTGCCTGACTCTTATCTTGGTCACACAACATAGAGAGTTGATTAAAAATTAATATCAGATTATCCCTTTTGCATACGGCAAGTATAAAGTGAAATAATCTTTATTTAATTTTAAATTCAATATGAAATTAGTGTAAGACACAGTCTGATAGTATTGAAATAAAATAAAATAAATAAAACACAAGTAAAAGAAACAGGAGGAAGAGAATAGGGTGATATACTGTCCTCCAACAGTCACCCCAGCAACTGCAGGCTTTCTTATTTTAATGTGTGTGGGTTTTGTATATAAACTACATGTTTCAAATCATTATTTATTGTTGTTTGTGAAGTAAGGTGTTCTAAATCTGAGTTACTGAAAGCAGAAATTAAGATTGGTATTACAGATTTTGGTTTAAATTTGTTTAATTTCTACAGTAACAAGTGCTTAGTGGGTGACCATTTCTATAAAGATGCACGCAGGCACTTTGTTTTTTGTACGTCTGCATATGGTAATATATTTCGAGTGTGTGTTCTGAGGTCAAATTTGAAAGACTTGAAGGAGGAATAAAAGTGTTAGAGTGGTGAATTTTGTGCTCAGGAGACAGAAATTCAGTTATGTAGCTGTTGTAGTTCTTCCACCTGAGAAGAAAGCAATGGTTAGATTTCAGTGGTGAATTGTGGATCAAATGGGAGCAAGAAAAACGTAGCAAATGACCGTCTGTGATGTGCAGCAATCTGGAAAAAGACTAAGTTATTTTTAATATTGAGGCTAATTTTAAGACTATTTTGAGTTGAGATAAACTAATAGATTAGTAATAGAAAGTGTGTTGCTGTTGAAAGTGATGCATTACTCAATATCTGTTTTGTGTTTAGAGACACATCGACAGTGGTGTCAAATCTGCTCCTTACCATACTTTAAAGCGACAATTGTCTTGACTCACCATATGGAAAGTTAATGTCCCTTCTGATGATACTTCAGAATAAGCATGTCATTACAGGATTTGACTACTGAAATCCTGTATCCAGTTACTGGATTTATTATCCACTCCAAGTAGCTGATTTATATATCTAATAGATGGAATGAGCAAGGCTCCTACAAGAGTCTCTTTTGGTTTCTTATAGAATGTAATATTATTCAGAGACACAAAAGCAACTTCAAAGTATGCCTTTTATTAAAAATTTAACTAAAATGATCATAAGAAGTAACTATTTAAATTGTCTGGATTTCCACTCTAGTCCCTGGATAGGTCTTGGAATTATGCATTCTAATGGTGGTCCAGTTAAGGCAGGCTGCTGATATTGATTATGAGTCTGTTACTCTGCAGCCCTCAGGTAACTTGCTTTTTGTAAAGTTGATTCCTTAACAGACACATAATTTTAATGTATCTTGTTTCGGCTTTGCAAGAGTACTCTGTTTTTTAAAAGAAGGATTAGAGATGAAATTGTAGTCTTTGACTGTGTAAATCACTTGGTTAGAGGATGGTGCTAATAACACCAGGATTGAGGGTTCAATTGGTCCTGTATGGACCAATCACTTAAGAGTTGGACTTGATGACCTTTGTGGGTCCTTTCCAACTGAGAGTAGTCTATAATTGTGGTTCTGTGTAACTATCTTCACAAGGGACTTTTTTTGTCTCGGTCCATGTCTTTTTTCTGTTTGATTTCTCTAGCAAAACTGAGTTAAACATGAGAAATTCAAATCTGAGTAATATTACAGGGAAAAAAGGTAGAATTGCCATTAAAAATAATATACACAATGAATTTGAAGATTCTAAAGAACAAAAAGTGGTGGAAGTGTCACCTTACTTTTCCCTTTATCTGCTATTTTTAACTTTACACTTATAAGGCTTGCTTACTGTTTTAGTCATTGCATGCAGTTTGAAGTAATACTTTTTCAAGCTTTAGTATATAAAAATTTTACAAACTTAGTCACATAGCTGAAACTCTCAGTGAAATTGCCACTTCTTACACAAATCAAGAAAAAAGTTCTCTTTAAGGTATTAGTCTAATAAACCCACATTATTAAGTCACTACCAGAACACCTAGAGCATTAGATGAAAAATGTTTCAAAGACTTTCTTGATGTTTAAATGGCATTTGACTTGAACAGAAAAGCCAATGTCTCACATTCTTGTTTTTATTCTTTTTTCAAGGAAAAAATTTATACACAAATGACTATGTGGCAATTAAACTGGTAAGTTAATATTTTTTAAAAGGAATTTGGGATGAGAAACTAATGAGATTATTTTTCTTTTATGTATATAATAGTAATTTGATTTCTTTAATGGAAATCTTTAATAGTCTTGTATGATTTCATCAAACTAGATAAAAGTAGTTAGTGATAGATGTAGTTGTGTACTTTGGTCATATTGAATAAAACCAGTGTTTAATTGTTGTCGCTTCTCAAGGCTAACTCTGTTTGGAAGGCCAGTGATGATTTACTGCTGCTTCAAGCATGTACAGGCAGTCATTTTAGTAGACTCCTTTGTTGCCCAACAAGTAGAGGGACAAGAAATTTAATGTGGGTCTAACATCAGGTGACTACAGAGAAACTCCAGACATTCTGCAGACTGCATATAATTTAGTGCCCTTACTCCTGCCCCAAACTGTTTTTATCCATTGGTATTTGCGCATCACTTTTGGTAGACATGTTTTAGTTGATACGTTGTGTAATGTTTCTTTCACTTGCACATGTGGTAAATTGGGATATTTTGTTAATATGTTCTGCTTTTTCTCAATCTTTCTTCAGAACTACTCTTGTAATGTCACATTTTGCTTCTGGATACTTTTAACTTCTTGGTAAATTACTGTTTTCGTAATAAAAGTATTTTAATATGAAATTCAGCTGTTTGCTTTTTATCATTGAAGGAATTTTAGGACTCCACTTTATTTCTTTTTGTTGCAGTAAAACAGACCTTTTTCGTAGCATAGTATGGTTTCCTAAAGTGAAAGGTGAACAGTGGTAACAGAATTACATGGCTTTAGAAGAGAAATCAAAAAATCATTACAAACATAAACTCCTAAAAATACTCTTATCACTGTCCTTGATTAGTAAAATATTTACTTTGGGAGCAGTTAAAGTTTTAAAAACATCCAGGTTATGGTTTGAAACAGCAACATTGAAGACAGTTTTAGGGGTTATTGGTCATTATATCAAATTTAAACTCATTTTGTTTTAACATATTGTGAACTTATGTATGTCTGGTGAAACTTCAAAATAGTCTGAGAGTTCTAATTAAAGCATACTCAGAAAAGATAGTGTGGTTTTTTTAAGCATTAATTATTTAGTGATACAGAGCAAGAGAACTTTATCTGATCAGTTTTGGTAAAACCATTTTTATTACATTTAACTTGATAAACTTGGCTACCATTTCAGCCCATTTCAGCTGTCAAAGATACTGGTCAGTGGCATTATTGACTTTATTGGTTTCCAAATAGCTCAATCTTATGGCTGTTTATTTCCAACTGTTGTGACAGGTAGGTTGTATTTGCCTGTGGCATACCATCCCTGTCCTTTGGAAATGTAAGCCTTAGAGTTTTTCTCTGGCACTTACTAGCTTTGTACTTTGAGAGCAGTCCTTATGCCTGTTTGCAGTCTTTGTTTTGTTATCCTAAATGAAGCACAGTTAATTTCCTCTCTTTTTTGCAACTATTGTAATTTAAGTTTAGCCTTCCTGAATGGGGTCACTTGAATTATGTATGTATTACAGTTAGAGCAGTTAACCTTTTGCATGTTATGGTTGTTGTAATCTCTCCTGCAGTATCCTAAAATTGTATTTGAATTCCTCATGGTAGAATTGCATAGTTGACCCACTGATGTCTTGCTGCTCTCAAGACAACTTCTGTGACAGATGTTTTGTGTATCAGTGGTAACCATATATGCCAGTGCAGGAGGACTGTGTGGGTTTCTTGCAAGGGCAAGGAGTGGCTGTGTTTATACAGCAGCTTGCAGGAGTACTTCTCATGTTAAGAATAAGTAGGTTTTATAACTACTGTTGTGACTTAAATTTTTCATTGTGCTGAATTAATATTTGCCTCATGGACAAAATTATCCAAGTCTGTTCCTATTATGATGCTTATGACAAGTTCAGGACCTGTGTAACAAAATAGTTTAAAAATTTTTTCTGTGTGAAGTCTGAATGTCATACAGTATATGCATTTTAATGTATAATGTTTATATGTAAGTTCATATTTATTTTGGTAAAACACTGTCGTTCCAGAATCTTAATCGGGGTTCTTTCATTATGGCCTGTTCTGGCTAGGGAGATACTCAAATTTGAAAAGAACTAGAATGAGGCTCTTAAGAAACTGGTGTTAATCAGTTGTGCACTGTGTTGTGGTGTTCGTATGTTTCTGATGGTCTGTTAGTATACCAGTTGATTTCTTATGGTTAAGTAGTTCTTTAGCAATAACTGTTTGGTATGTGTGAACTCTACCTTTCCTGTTCACCTCTTCATTTATTGTTAGATTTACTACTTTTATTAAATGACCCTGTATTTGACTTAAACCTCCTATTCCCTTTTCAGCTTTTCCCTCTCCTTCCTTCTTCTTCCCCTTCCCTTTGACAAGTTCCTTCATTGCCCAAAGTTAGCCCCTCTACACGACACTTTAAGGCTAACAAAATACCAGATAAAGCAATTTCTGCTTGATCTTGTCATGACCCGCTGGTAGGGGCTGTGATGTTTGTTGCGAATCCTCATCAAGCTGAACAAAGGCAGCAAGACCACGTGTCAGAGAGCTCTCTTGTGCTTTATTGTATGGTCGCCTTAACTCTGGCAACCAACCCACTACTTAGACTCAAAAGGTGTTGACTTAGAAGTGCATAAGTTCTTACAACACAGTTCTCAACAGTGGTGTCTCACAAGCCCTTAATTTTTGCAGAACTCTTCAGTAAGCTCTGAACATCCACAATACACCACTATTCAAAGCTGCTTGCTCACAAACAACACCACAGTTCCCCAGCTCCCCACTCCCACAGCAAACTTCAATGTGGAGTAGAATGTGATAGCTGTGTTTTGCCCATGCAGAGCAAGGGAGGAGGGAAATAAAGGTAGAAAAAAGAGAAAAAGAACAAAGTCCTTAGATATCCTTCATTGGTCCTGCTGCATGGTGGTCCCACAGCTGGCATAGTTAGACAAACAGAATGGAAGAAAAAGAGGGGAAAAAAGATTGAGGGGGCCTGACCTGCTTCCTTTCATAGTTAACCTGATAAATGTGATTTTTTTTTTTTTTTGCACCATTTTGTTCGCACATGCACAGCCAGCCCTTTGAGTCCTCGTCTGGAAAGTGAGTTGAGTGGGGGGACTGAGCACAAGTCTCAAGGTGGAGCAGAAGTTGTCTCAGAAGAGCGCTGCCCCACCTCTGCCAATCATAGCTTTCCTATTGCAATAGTCAGAATGTTTGAGATGAAACATGCATATGCCTGGTCCCCCACACCACTCCATGGCTCAAACATTCCTTAACAATTGGTTGAGCATAAGGCTCATCTTTGGCTGCAGTGATCTTTACGTAGTGGACAGAGGGAGAGAATAGGGAGGAAGCAGAATATAGTAAGCAGTTAATCCTACAGCAAGTAAGGGCTGTGCTCATCATTAAAAAGAGAAGTCTGATCAGTGTTGCAATCCTGATTGGTGCCAGCCGCTTTCTCCGATCTGTGATTTCAAAACAGGAGAAATCTGCAGTCCAAGGTTTGTTTCATTGAACCAATCCTTTGGTTGCAGTGATTGGAATAGTTCAGCCATTTGGTCAGCAATTTGCTTTATCTTTGCTCAGGCCTCCTCAGTTGAAGTTGTAGCATTGTGGATGATGACAGAGCATTCTCTGCTGGTGAGTCTGAGCATCCCACATACCTCTTGTTCAATAATTTGGTATGCAATGGTGCATTCAATTCTGAGAGGTTGTAAAACTGAAGACTTTGATAGGACATAGGGAAGGAATTTCAACATGGCATTTCAGTACAGCATGGTATTCTTGTGTCAACCAGGAATAAGATTTTCTATCTGAACACCTTCAAACCAGCCCTGAAGGAGCTGAATTGCTTTGTCATTCTACAGTTATGGGTGTCAGTAAGATTGTGGCTCTGTGTGCAGGCCAAGTCCTTTGATGGGTTACCACATGGAGAAACATATGGGAGGTTGGTTACAATCATAACAAGCACATCTATTTCTGTTCAAAGTTCTGATACCAAATATGAACTGCATTTTAAGGCAGGTCTTCAGGTTAAGTGTTACAAGTAATAAACTTCACAACAGACAAACTTACAGGCAACAGAAAGAATCCTAACTCCTTCCTGTGTAAAAGAGGACGTGGCAAGGCAAAGCGCTAGGCTGGGAAGCTCCAAATCATTGTATTGGCTCCCATACTGAGTTTAGGTTGTTACTACAACAGTTCACATATAACAGTATAACAATAAGAAGGTACAAGACACATTGCTGGAACATCTTGGTCAATAACAATAGGTACAAATTATAAAACAGCAGCAATACACAGTCAAAATTCCTGACATTAACATCTGTAGTTTCTCTATTGTAGTTCCTGTAGAAAAGAAAAAAGAAAAATGCCTGGTCCTAAACTGGTGGTTAAAAAGAAGGCACTGTCCATTTTGTGTGAATACATTATTCATTTTCATGGATACCAGTAGCTACCCATGAATAGCTGCCCAAAGTCATCTTAAGTCACTGCTCCAATAGTGGATAAATCCACTAAAACTTGTTGTCCTGGGTGGTGCCTAAGCTTAACTGGATCTTTACCTTTCCTCATATGAAATTATTTTCTTTTCACCTGCCCCATTCCTGGCATTAAAATGGTTTCCCATCGTCTTTATTGTATGGAACTGGGCTTGGGTAGATAACTGAACCACTGTTTCAAAACCCGTTGCGTGCTTTTGCCCATGCTTGGACTAATGGTTTGCACTCGGTTTAGTTCAGGCACAACCTCCACATTCAAAGTAGGAGTCTTTGCAGAGTTTCCCATCTCCTTATTTAATTGATCCTGCAATAACTTTGGTATCTTGGTTGCTGCGTGCATCACTGTTTTGGTAGCAGTTTGCTGACCTTGACCATCATCTCTGGTTTCAGTTTTAACATCTGCATCCTAGAATTCCTCTCTAAGATTATCTCTCTCTCCTACATATCGCAGAGCCCTCTCTAAAGTCTCCTAATATGATTAAGCATGACATCAAGCAGTCCCTCTTCCTGCAACCTCTTTTCCTCATGGCATTCAGCAAGGATCAGCACCTTTCCTGAGGTCTGTTCTCCCTCTCCAGAAGACCTGAACCCCTTGACCAATAGGCAGCCCTCTGGGTGATGGACCAGGGTTTGTGAGGATCATTTATCCTTTGGGAAGCCCCTGGTTTCCAGTATCCCTAGGCCTCATCTTCTGCAGCTTGTTTGTGCTTCAGCCTGCATTTCTGTCTCTTCTACAGCCAGTTTTCTGGCTTTCAACCCCTTTCACAGCTTCCTTTGCCTCCTTACCCAGTACTCCTTTTGTTCTCTCCTCCTCAACCTTCTCACCTCCCACTACTTCTGATTCCAAAGGGTTAGTTACTCCCTTTGTTTCTTAAAGTTTAGCAGCCTGATCTTGTCTTTTCCTTTTATATACTAATTTCTGAGCAGCTATGTAAGTCCTTGTACTCCCAAAGTCAGCTTGTCATCTGTGCCTGAATACCTAATACATGTGTCTATTTTCTCCCACTCTGCTGCCTTTCTGAGCTCAAGGTGCATTTGTTGGGTAAGGTCCTTTTCTATATTGAGCAGAGATGCCAACTTTGCTCTCTGTCTAAATGTTTTTGTAAGCAGTCAGCCAACTCTTGTGGATGTTTTTGTAAGGTGTCAACCGAAACTTGGAAATGTTTTTGTGAAGAGTCAACTAAATTTCGTAGAAATTTGTCCCTCTCTCTTTGCTCTCTAAGTGTCTTAGGAGTTATGAATTCTTTTCTTCTGTTGTGCTCCCATTAGCATGACGCACAGTACTCTACCTGTGAAGATGAGTATTGGGTAAGCATTGTTCATAGAGGGAAGGGGATCAAGCCTTCGCATTTTCTAGTCCACTATATCCCGCTCCGCTTTGTTCCTGCTCTGTCCTGTATGCATTTGTGGATGGAGAGATCTGAGTCCCTCTTGGCTATAATTAGGTCAAGAGCTGTTCACTCCCTCTCAGCCTCATGAGAATCCTGTCTGTGCCACCAATTTATTGTCATGACAATCAGTGGAGGCGTGATGTTTGTCGAAAATTCTTTTCAAAATGAGCAGGCACTGGATGATGTGTCAGGGAGCTTTTGTGCCTTATTGCACAGTTGCTTAACTATGGCAACCTCCTCACTTTAGACTCATAAGGTGTTGGCTAACAAGCCCTTAGGTTCATAACATACATTTCTCAAAAGTGTTGGCTATCATGTCCCTATTTTGTACAATACACTTCAGTAAGCTGTTCTCCCACAGCAGACTTCTCAAAGGTGCTGTCTAACAACACACTTCCACAACTCACCACTTCCACAACAAACTTCGTTGTGGGGTAGAATATGATTGCTGTGCTCTACCCATGCAAAGCAAGGAAGGAGGGAAATAAAGGTGGGAAAGAGAGCAAAAAAATTCTCTGGTCTGTAGACTCCACATTGATACTGATGGTCTGGAGCTGGGATAGTGAGACAAAGAAAAAGGAGAAAGAGAGAAAAAAAGAGTGCTAGGGGCGCCAGTCTGCCTCCATTTGTAGTTAACATTGTGCAGGCTCTTACGCAAACCAGACCTTTCCTGCCATTTTTTTCGTGCATGGACAGCCAGGCCTTTAAGCCTCCTCGGGGGAGTGAGTTGAGAGTTGGGACTGAGCACAAGTCTCAAGGCAGAGCAGGAAATTGGCTCAGAACAGCACTCTCCACATCTGTGGAGCCCTCTTTTCCATACTCGTTCTTGCTGTCATAACAGTTAGAATGTTTGAGACAAAACATGCTTATGCCTCATCCACAAAGCTGCTTCTGGATATAAGTAAATTTTTTCTTTCTTTGTGTGAAAGATAGCAAGTTACAAAATAGTCACTGCTGCCTTTAGACTGTAATCTTTAATTCATTGATTCGTTAGTTCATTGCTAAGATTTGAATTGCTCATGTAAGTGAGATGTGTGTGGAAAGAAGACTGCCTTTGGTTTCAAGGTTGGAATGTTTTTCCCTCTTTTTTTTTTTTTTTTTTTGTTCTTAAGGAATTACTGCAGTCTAGAATGATATCTTTTAACTCTCTCTTTAGGAGATTATAGTAAATCTAGATCCTAGTGCAAGTCTGTTTAAGAGATTGGTCTTTTCCTGTACCAAAAGCCCTATCTATTAAAGAATTTTTTACTTGAAAATAGCTTTTGTTTGCCATTGCTTATGAAAGTGTGAGGCAGAGACAGAAGCTATTCCCATATGGAGGTCCCACTGATTTACTGAAAACATGAAAAGTGGATAATAGCTGAATATTTATATTGTGCTTCAGGTTAACATAGTTCTTGAAAATTTCTAACCATACGGTTCAAGTAAGCTGCTTTTTCAAAGCCGTTTTAGAAGGGAAATGATATGTCTTGAAAATTGTGTAGTAGTTAATTCTAAATATTTGGGCCATAAATAAATGTGAAAAAATACATTGTGAACTTCGATCATATTTCACGTTTCAGGTGTCTTTATCCTTTTGTTTGAGTGTATAAGCATCCCACAAAAGACCAAAAGTAGAGAAAAAACTTAGTTCAGAAGAACCTCTCTGGTAACTAAGGACCTGCTGTTTCTGTTGCTCAGGGAGCTGGGACTTAGTAAACTGCACGTTAATTCTTTGATGGCAGTAAGACCCTCTGTCCCTCCTTAAGAGAGAAATGGTCTTTTGCAGGGAAAAGAAGCTATTAAGCATTTAATACTGAACCTTTGAAATAATTAGACTCCAGTATAAAAGCAGTGAAGGGAAGATCATTTCCAGAAAATTGAAAATCCCAGAACAGTTCTTTCAGGATGCTTTAGTGAAGGCCTGAACTTATTTGAGTAAAACAAAATACACTAGTTTCTTTTAGTAACATGAGAAACTGGCTGTAAAGTCCTCTAGGACTAACATGCATGATGTTTGATGATTTATGTGTTCCCCAGTTTATATTTAGATGCTGAAATGTACCAAAACACAAAGGAAAATAAAGAACCAAGATTTGCGATCCCTTTTTTTCATTCTTGCAGAAAATTGTATGTGAAGATCTTATTGTGCTTCCCCTTTCACAAGTTTGTTGAACAAAATGATGTAATTGCTTTGCATGTTTGGAGTTACAGGAAGATATCTAAGCATCCTGAGAAAATAAGTCAGTTTCTAAAGACTGTCATCTAACAAAAGGACTACAAGTACATATTACCAAATTTTGTTCAACTTAACTGTTTCTCATAATTGCTCATATTTCTCATGTTTCTCATATTGGATCATAGTTTTACGCCCTGGATGTGACAATAGGAAACAATACAGGTTAATAAACTCATAGCTTCTGGAGAAAATGGTACCAGGAGAGAAGGGCAAGCACTTTGCCAAAACTTTTCCAGAAAATTGACATCCAGCAGTATCAATTGCTGCTAACTATATTAATAGCTTTTCTGGGTATGTGCTGCAGTTCTATTAGTAACATCCTGTGTAGTTAAAATTCACAGTCATTGTCCAAATTATCACTGATGCATTGGAAGATCACAGAATCAGTTAGATTGGAAAAGACCTCTGAGATTGAGTCCAGCCTATGGCCAAACACTAACATGTCAATTAGACCTAGCACGAAGTGCCACATCCAGTCTTTCCTTAAATGCTTCCAGGGATGGTGACTCGACCACCTTGGAAAACCCATTCCAATATTGAATCACCCTTTCAATGAAGAAATTCTTCCTCATGTCCAACCTAAATCTCATGTGGTGCAGCTTAACCTTAAGAACTATGTTACATATCAAGCATATCTTCTTAAAAAATGATGGCCTAGGAAATTCAAGAGTCCTGTGATAAAGTACCTTTACTTTGCAAAGGGGAGTAATCAGGCCTTTCGTTTACACTACTTGTGTGTTCCTGTGCTTGATCTCATGTCACTTCATTCATCCTGTAAGACTGTGTCACACTAGCATGTCGAACACAGAACCAAAATTTCATTAATGAATGTAAATTTTGTTGGTAATGGAAAGATTTAAACTGCAAACTTACTCTGGGGCTTTTCTTTGTTTTGGATTGATAGTGTATGGTGGTTATACTCAATTTTTGTTATGCTGTTAGTATTTGATGGAAGGATTTTGGTGTTTTTTTTAACAATCCTAGGATAATAAATTTTTTTCATAAAAACAAAAATTTGTTGTGTAATCGGTGTTTCAAGAGGCTTTTCAATCTGTTAAGTTGAATGTCAGTGCCAGTTTTTGAGACTTGCAAGACATATCACCTGTGTATGCTTTGGAGACCCATGCTATTTTTTAGCTGTTCCATTGTGAGTCTGTGATTTCGTTTGCATGTTGGACCCATGTCCCGTGGAGCAATGTAAAATGTAACTGGCCCCATGTGCATTAGTCTCAGCTGAGGGAGACTTACTTTTCATGGTTTCTTAATTGCCAGTCATTTTGGAAGAAACACTCAAACTTTCTGTGTGGCTTGGAAGCAGTAGAGCTAGTTTGGCTGGTAGTAGGTTAGTGTATTAGTTTTTAGGCTTTCTTTTAAATGTTGTTTTTGTTTTTAAATCAGGAGCCAATGAAGTCGAGAGCACCACAGCTACATTTGGAATACAGATTCTACAAGCAGCTAGGATCTGGAGGTAAAAAGGATTGTTATGCATTTTACTGTGATGTAATCCAGGATAAATTTTTGACAAAATTTTTTGGATTTAGAGGTATAAATCTATCTAATAAAGTGTTCTTAGTTGTTTAAAGCAGAAAAAAGCCCCATGAGTGAGTGGATTAATGTATAATTTTTTCTAATATTGTAATACATTTTTATTCTGCTTTTTAATTTAAACTGTGTTAATGAAATCGTGACTGTTGAATAAATCTTAGCTATCACAGCGTTTATTTGCATATGGATATTCGCTAGACTAAGCAGTCTTAGAGTATTGCCAGTGTGTTCTCTTGGAATAAGTATTGTAGATCTCCAAACTGCTAACTACTAATCATATACATTTATTTAAACTGGCTATGATACTTGTATAGCTTCAGACAGTTCAGCTTTGGTTTGCTTTCACTGATAAAGTATATTTTGATACTTGTTAGTTTTAAGCGTCTTAAATAGTTTTATAAAAGGTTTAACTCTAAATGCAGTTTAATATTTGAATTTCTCATTTCACTCCCCTTCGTGGTTTTATACCCAGAATTACTCTTATGAAGGTTGCCTGAATGATCCAATTGTCACCTTTTGCTTTTATAGGTGAGCAATACCTAAAACTTCTCACATATTTTTGTGCCTTTCACAAAACTGTGTTTAATCAGTCAGCTTAAACTGGAAAAGTGAGTACAGATATTCTCTAAATTAGTTATAACCTGGGAAAATAAAATCTTATGATATCTTTTTCTTGAAAAAGTTCCTTCAATTCCTGGAGTAGGTCATGTAGTTACCTATTTTCCCATTTTTGACTAATGTAGAAGTGGACTACTGACTTTTTTACATGCATCCTCAGATTTTTTTGTAGCAAAGGCAGCGTGAGTTAACAGTGATTTCAGTTATGCTTAAACCAGTATAAAATCCTATTTGAGATGAAAAGTTGCAGATTCCATTGTTACCATCTAGGCCACTGTCTTGGAAACTGCTTCTGGCTCCTCAGTCTGAAAACCTGCATGTGCTTCAACAAAAAGTAATCTCTGAAAGTCAGGGAATACNNCATGGCCATTAATTTTGTTGCCTTGAATGTGTGTGCATTATGATGAGTTTTAATAGTGCTACTTTCACTTTTTAAATTAAACTTCAGGATTGTATGTTCTTTGGTGCACTGACTCAATAGCGTTTTTAGTTAGGTAACTTTCAAAACTTTGTGGTGCTACTTAAAGACTCACTCTGGTGAAACATACCTTCCAACACATTCAATTAATATAGACATTTTTTCTTTTTTGATAAAGTAGGATGAATGCTTTGCAACCAGGAGTCTTTGGAGTTAACTCTTTGCAAGATGTAACATTGCCTACTCGTCTTCATAAATCGAAGATAAAATTGCAGATACCTAGGCAATATGTTGGATCTTAAATGCTTGCTAATTGGAGAATGTCATCATAATATGATGTCCGGGTTTTTTTTTTTTGTAAGTAGTTATAAATTGTCAGCATACACTGGACTAGCATTGTGAAATAGCTAAGTGGAAATCTGAGATCTTAAGTGTTTAACCAATGGACAGTGGCAACCCACAAGCTAGGGACGGTACTCAACTGTGAAAACCAATGTGTAACTGTCTAAAATTGGAAAGGAGCTGTGTAGTGGAGCTAAGAGTAAAGCTGTGATTTCTAGTTCAGGCTTCAGAAATTAGGCAGTGCCTCTCAGAGGTAGGAACCTTAATGGGAATATATCATGGGGAAAAATGGCTTAGCAAATGTAACTTTGATTACCTTTTTATTTACTGAATAAGACTGGAAACTGTTTAAGAACATAAGTAAGTCAAAGTTATTCTGCTTTACTTCAGATATTTACTTCAATCTTTGTAACCTTATTTGTTGTTTTGCAACAACTTTATTGCTTTCTCTGATGCCTTACTAAAGTATTGTAAGGGAGAGTGATCTCTGTGTTTCTTTACATGAAGATGAGGAGGCCTTTGGAGTGAAAACACAAAGATAAAGCTGGTAGTTTGCTAAGATTAATCAGTATTTATGAAGGACCTTGTTTTCAGTCTGCTCTGTTTTTGAAGTAATCTGCTTTTTATTCAAAAGTGAGAGCCTCCCCCAGCACATATAGAATCCTGAAATGAAAACTGCTTTCTCAAGTACTGACTTAAGGCTCATTTTAATGGGTTTTGTGGTGAATTCTCATTGTGAAGAAAATAATATTCTTGTTGCTGTCTTCTTAGAAGTTAAAAAAATTACTGATTCCTTACCTTTCTGCAACAGTTTCTTTTGCCATCTTTGCAGGAGTTAGGCCCTCAAGCCCAGAAAGTTATGCAGTGTAAGATTCCTCAAGAAAAAAGGTTGTGATATTATGTAGTTTCTGTTCTCATGTAATCTGTGGCAGTTTACTGATTTTTTTTTTTTTTTTAATGACGTGCTTGTTCACTGTCAAGAATAGTTTTAAGAAGTTTTGTCACATAAATAGTTAGAAAATGTAGTGATGGAAAGTTGGTGGACCAAAGGATAAATTCAGTAAGCAGCCAATCCTTTCTACATCGAACTGGAGATATTAAAAAAAATCTTAGGCTGGGTCTATCCATGTGGACAGTGTTGCTTTATGGTCAGTGACTGTACTTGTCAGAGCAAGAGTAGACCAAAGGAAGTGATAGTCAGTGGACACATTACAGAAGAGTCTATCATAGGAAGTATATAAATAGTTGTTACTGCTCAAAGAAATTTAGAGTGTAGATAGATAGGGCAGATAGAAGGTTTCTCTGATACATAATTACTCACTGTACTGACAGTTACAGTTATCTGAAGCCTTCTGTCTTTTAAGCATCCAAAACTCCACATTTTCAAGCTTTCTTAATCATGATTAAGTAGTCTTTTTCTTGTCAGTTTTTGTTTATTCACACAAACCTTTCATACTTTAGCTGATAGCTTTAGGTCTGCATCAACTGTGTATTTTGCTTGTAATTGTACTGAATTATGCTTCCCTTTATGTTTACATGTATATTAATAACAAGTGACTACTAAACTGTGTTTTAGCAACTGGTGAAAGGGGCATAGTACTCACTTTCTTTCCCACTCCTGTAAGCAGAGCCATTATTTTCTGTAGAAAAACTTTAGTTTTCACAAATAAAGACCATGAATTTCACAGTTTGTGCTGCAAACTGACTTGTGCCGAGTGTGATACTGAGCATCTGCCTTCTTTGAAATTTTAATACAGCAGTTTCACCAGAAGGATAATTCACAGTGGAACAGACCTTAACCTCTTTCAAAAATGGCCTAAATGAAACAAATAAAATCCAGCAATGAATACCCCTTATTGTCATAGACAGGTACTACAGTAAGTCTGTTCTATCAGCAGCACACAGATGGGAGCTCTACTGAGATACTTTAAGCAGCTGCAGCTCCCTACTGTTCTTTAGTTCCACTTGTCAAATGAGTAAATACAAAAAAGCCCTCATTCACTTGCAAAGACTCCCAGACATCATGATAATGATCAATTTATTAAGACACATTAGAAAAATCAGACAATAAAAGTTGAATAGTTTTAAATTCTTCAATACATAACTTGATTTCTATAATTTACAGACTCCCTTCTGCAAAAAGAAACTGAACCATACTGTAAATACCCGCCAAAGAATAACGGTATTTTAAGTTTTCACAAATAAGGACTTTTTTTAACTGAAAAAAATCTCAAATTAAAAACTCAGTTTTACTCAAGTGATTTTTGCTGTAGAGGCAGCAGTTACTGTTTACCCATCTGTGTGCTCCTGACAGAGCAGACTTACTGTAGTACCTGTCTATGACAATAAGGGGTATTCATTGCTGGATTTTATTTGTTTCATTTAGGCCATTTTTGAAAGAGGTTAAGGTCTGTTCCACTGTGAATTATCCTTCTGGTGAAACTGCTGTATTAAAATTTAAAAGAAGGCAGATGCTCAGTATTGTAAACAACATTTTATTTTTCTTTTGTATTTCTGTTCATTTAAGTTGAAATCTAGTTAACACTTCCATTCTAAAAAGTGTAAGTCACACACTTTTTTTATGGGGTGAGAGTTGGACAATGTGAGTAAAAGATAGGTATTTGTGTACTGGGGAAAAGGTATTGTACTTCAAAATGCTGTGGCCAGTGTGAAATGAATGCTGAATATTGCATTTCGTACATGAGTCCTTTTCATCTTTTGGTACTCACAGTCATGTAGTAAATGTGCTCTGCATTACTGTATAAAAATACACTTTTCAGTTTCGTGGCCGTGAGAGCCTGCCTTTGACAGAGCAGAATCACAGAACTTGTACAGCAGTAATGTAAAAGTTCCTGTTGGGTTAGTGATTGAAGAAGTTTGCAGTGAGGCTTGATGTAGTCTTGGAAGCAGCGGAAGTGTTGCCAGATCATTTGTGTACATATTGGCTCGTAAGTGCTGTTAATGTAAAAAGAGATAATCTGAGAAGCTGCAGCCAGGGAAGTACAAAACATTTGTGCACGGTCAGCAGCTGCTGTTGTAGAGGTCTGGTGTCTGCTCCATGTTGGTAGTCAAACTAAGCATATTTATTTTAGCATTTAAATTGTGTCAGTTTTTGCCAGACAGATAGTTGTGTTTTGGTTTGGAAATGTAAAACCTCAAAGTGAGTTTGAAATACAGTAAATTTCTGATTTTGAGGGGAGCAAAGGTCCTTAAGGCTAGAGATTGAGCAGTTCTTTGTTATGAGGTGTGTTATACACAGTTTAATGTTGACTGGTAGGTTAGACATTGCTGTTTATAGTTTTTTCCTTGTTTTTAGTTTTGGAAGTGTTTGTTGGGCTGAAGACCAAGAATGAGGTTCAGTAGTTCAGTGTTTAATGCTTTTTTTTATCTCTAGGTAAAGAGAAAAATATTTATGGTAACAAAAATGTGATTCTCTATCTACTTGTAGTTCAGACCAGTGTCAGCTGATGTGTACAAGACCTGAATGTTCAGTGACACCTGTGCATTCTTTTATACACCTCTATTCAGGGTACCGAATGCGTAATGCAGACCTTGGCACTGAAAGAGGGGGCTATCTTTTGTATTTAAGATCATTACAGGCAATTTTTGTTGTTGTTTTTAGTCTTTTTTTGTTGTTTTTTATTTTTCAATCTGTCACTGTGAACCACTGGGAGCAAGCAATGTGATTTCAGATTGCGAGCAATATTACCTCTAGTTCTTCCCCCTAGCTGTGGCCAGCTTGCCTTTCACTTTGGCCTCTGGAAGAAAATGCAGCCCAGCATGATTTCATCATTGTGTATCAGCATCTGTGTTCTGCTATAACTCTTCTTAGGACAAAATTTTCAGTGTTATGTTTTCTTAGTTTCTTTCTTAGTTGATAGACTATAACACATTTTACTAGTTTAATATTCTGCCATATGATGAGGAAGTATCTTAATAGCAAGTCTCCTTGAGTGTAGTGCTAGAAGTAAATTTTAGCTAGATCTTTGTGGCAGGTAATTATTTTTGCTCATGTATCTTCAAGAAAAAAATTTAAAATAACTTAGCACATTTTGTATTTTTTCAAAATATTTTGGGATTGGTGTCTTGTACATGCTGTTACTATAGGATAAAAATTACTGAAGTTACAGGGATTTGAAGTCAGTGTAAAAAGATTTTTGCAGGAGTAGTCTAACATGATATATGTGCCAACATATTAATTGACTGTTCCCAGTACTTAGTTAAAATAGCAGTAATTTACTGGAACTTCATATTTTAGAATATTATTGAATTTCTAAAACCATTGTGTTATGTTGCTAATGATCAGTAACAATGGAAATTAAAGACACAATGTCTTATATGTGAACTACAGAGTTAGCAATAAGTCACTTTTTAGGATAGTCTTAGTTGACATATAAATAACGCGAGTTCTTACAGGTATGTCTGGGTTGTCTCACTTCATAAGCTTTTTATGTATCTTGTTAACTATCATGTATAAATGCAAATTGAATTTTATTGGTAACTTCACATGAACTTTGCTTTGAGCTACAGTTCTAGGTAGGTAGCTGAAAATTTACTCTTAAACTGAAAACTCCTTTTAAACTTTTTTTTTATAGTGATGCTGTCCTACTTCATTATTTTTGTTCTGAGATTATTATATAAGAAAATAGACAATAAGCAGTTAGTTCAAGTGGTTTTCAATCTCTATGTAATAAAAATCAGTGCAGGTGATCTTAGAAAAGAATACTTATGCTTAATTTAAGAATTCATTGCTAGGAACGCTTAAACTGAATCAAATATTGAATCTCTTGACTGAAGAGATATCTGTTGATACACACTGTGAGTCTGTGTACTGGTGACTGCTATGGTGTTGTTGGGAGTTTGGGGAAGAAACTGACTGTTTTGAGTTTGTTGCTGCTAGTACACTTCCTTGAATAGGAAGATCGAGCTGCTTAACTATTAATGTAAGTGTGCTAATATTCATGTTTATGTGAATGAACCATGGTGATAATAGCAAACAGCAAATTTATTTTTTAAGTTATTCCAAGAAAAACTATAAAAAATAATGCTGGTAGTTTTTCTTGGTTTATACTAGTCCTTTTCTAGCATTTGACTTAGGGAAATGTACAGAAGTTTCTCAATTTAAAGTAATTTTTTTTCCCCTAGAATAACTGCAAGTGATCGGGTAAGAATGGCTACTGCATAATAGAGTCACATGATAATGTTTCTGAGAAACAGGGTTACTGGCCATAGGAAGCCTGATGGTATGCAAAAATTTACATTAGTTTTGGATTGTGACATCACACACGGCTTTTGGAGCTTAATCGTGTGTTTTATATAGTATATGATAGATAGCTATAATTATGACAGGAGTCTTGATGTTACAGTTCACAGAACATAGTGAATGTTAGATAAAATTTGATGAAATAAGGTAGACAATAAACATGCAACTCTGATTCTGTTTTAGTAATGTAAATAACCAATTACTGAAGATTTTTACTTGAAAATAGAACTAACCTTTACATTATTAGTTCTTATTTTTGCAGACATATTCTTATATTTGTAGAAAGGATATGTAGTTGAAGTGTGGTGCTGAAGTCATATTCCTGATACAGTGTCTCATTCCATGTTTAGGGTTTTTTAGTTCATGGGTGATCACTGTTTTGGTAGCCTTAAAGTGCTGTGTTTTCAGAGATTGTATGGCCTACTGTATATACTGCTTTGGTTCAAGTCAAAATGCACATATGGCACTACCCTGGGTTTTGTAATCACTTCCTTTGAGACAATTGAAACCAATTCTGTAGACTAAGTGGGGGATACTTCTGTTTGTGGCAGTTCATTGAATTGTATCCTTGACAGAGTACCAGTATGAATGTGCCACGTGAGATAACTTACTGCAAACTGCCTGCTTTAAGGTATTTTGCTTGTGTCCAGTGATTTGCCACATAGGAAAATTAAAAATACAGGTAAAAGGTAGTGGTGTATAGGAAGCCGAATAGAGAACACTTTGTTCTGCAAGGGCAGTCTAGTGTATTTTGCTGGCCTTTTTGGATCTGATTTGACAGATGATCTAAGCAAAAAGTTATCTTGCAGATCACATCAATGTGTTTCTTGACTGGCTTAGAGGAAACTCTAAAAGGAAATGAATGTTATCAGAAACTGAAAAGCACTGAAAAACCACTTACTAGCTTAATAGCTTTACAAATTTAGATTGCATTTTATAGAGATATTTTACCAAGATATGGCTCCATGGCGCAAAATTAACTCAGTGGTGGTTAAGGTTAAGTAGTAGGTAGTATTGCCATTGACTTGTGAGTTACATCCATACTTCTTTTGTAGTCAGTCTGTGCTACTTGTTTATCAGGTTTTTTTTTTGTTGTTGTTTGTTTGTTTTTTTCCCCTGTTTTTTTTTTTTCCTAAATGAGTACACACATGCAATAATTGAAGCTGCAATGTAGTATTTCTGTTACAGTAAGTAGCTGGAATTTTTTCTTTAATATATGGGTCTGTGCTATATTGCTTTAGATAATTGAACAACATGTAGCCTCAAGCTTAAATTAGGATTGATGATCTTCAAAAAGATAGCACCCAGTGTTCATAAAGTTTATTTACTTTACTTTAAAGATGTTTTTCAGATACAGTTTAATCTACTAATAATGTTTTCTTTATTCTAATGCTCTTATCCTCTCATTATGGAGGAAGTCAGGTCTGTCCACTTTAAAAACTTTCTGGACATCATATACATAAACATGGTGGACTAAAGTATTTAAATAAAAATGAAACAATACAATCTATAAATTCACATAACTGGGCACACAAAACTGTAGAAAGCAAAAAATGAGTCAATAAACAAGTACATTACAGTCACCATTTCTACATTCCTGCTGACCTGCTAGGACTTCCCCAGTGTGTACTGTGATACAACCAACTGACAGAGTGAGGGCGCCAGTGTCAATCCATATATTGAAGATTAGCAGAACTTGGTTTCTTAGATTTAGATAAAAGTAAATATAAAATCCTCTCTGCCCTCACCAGATCCCCTCCCCCACCAACCCCTCCAGTGGATAGTCATGCACCTCTGTTTGAACTGTTTTGATGACTGGTGGTGTACAGCACCAATGTTTTGAGTGGCTAATAAAGGTTAACTTCTCTAGAAAAAGAAACTGGAATTGAGGTGATATTCAAATAGCCTTGACATGGAAATTAATTTTCTTGATTTTTGCCTTGAGTAAAATGGGGTTAAAAACCTTACTGGTTTAAAATGGATTTACAATTTTATGACAGAGCAGTCACGTATAGTATTGTAGATGGCTTTAGTAAACTGAGTCCCTTCAAATGAAAGTGTTTTACTTTTGAGCAAGGATAAATATCTAGGGATGAGCAAATATAACACATATCTGAAAATAAGGATGCTATATTCAGGTTTTTAAACCTAGAAATGAAGTCAGTGTTTAAATGCAATTCAATGGGAGTACATTAATCAATTTTTTTGGCCACAAATAAGTTTCTTCTTTTGTGGAAGAGCGGGAAGTTACTTCTAAATATTAGTGACATTTGCGTGACAAGTACTGAGTTCTCAACATAACTGAAGGGCTTTACTTCTTTTTAGAAAGGGTATTTGAGAACGGGGCAAAAGATCTGTCAAGGATTAGAAAGGATTGAATAGTAAGCAAATGAATTATTGAGCAAGAAATCTAAGAACAATGGCTTTAATTTTACAACAAGAATCATAGTTTTTCTTACTTAACCAATATCTCTTACAGTCTTATGTAGAAGAGATTATTTATCTCTCTGTAGTGGGGGAAAAAGCCTCAGATACACTTTTTGTTATGTTACGCCATGCTACTTTTTGATTTCTCTTCTGAAGATGTAGAGATGTGAAGAAATAATGCAAATAGCAGAATGATATTAACTTACTGTTTTTTAAGCAAAAACAGTAAGACTGTTTTGATTAAGAACCAAACCTCCTAAGTTCCAGTATTTTGAACAGTTAATATGAAATTTTTTTAGCAGCTTATGTAATTTTAGACAAAATGCTTCATATGTGCCTTGCAAAAGTTAGCACATGTTAAACATGATTTTGCTATTCTGGAGTTTTCATCTATTCAGAAAATCAAGTCTTTTAGGTGTCTATCTGATAATTAGGGGTAATTTTTCTTAAAATTAAGATCACTGTCTTGTGCCATGTTCTGAGTGATATGGTCTATACTCCTTCATTAGTAGCAATAAGCTACTCCTGTGAAGTCTGTCTAACCTGGGTGTGGTTATGCATATTGAGTATATTACTATAGAGATGGGTATGATTGTGCTTATTTAAAAACAAATTAAAAGTCTCATCTTCAAAGAATTGAACAGTTAAACTGGATTTTTAGGGATTCTCCATTATTCTCACTTGCAGGAAAGTGGTTAATGAAAATGCTCTTAAAACACTACATTCATGTGATTTTAGTTTTCTGAACCAGTAATTTAGAAATTTAATTTACCCAAAGCCATAGTGGATACAATTATAAATCTGTGCCCTCAGGGTAAGTGGCACTGTAGTAAGGTATGAAAAACTGAAGACTGTATGTGCCTCAAAAAACACATAGAGATAGGGCTGTTTTAATTTTTAAATTTATGTTTGGCCAGGAGAGGACAAAAGTGAAATTAAATTTCAGTAAAGTATTCTAAAAATAGATTTAGTAATTCTGTATAGTATGGCATTGTAACAATGGACACTGCAGAAAAAGCTCACATGAAAGAAAGAATATATTTTTAGAGTACTGAATATTTTGAATGAGACATGGAGAATAGGTACTGAAGAGCAAAAAAAAATCTGGAATAACTATTTTCCTTAAGTAAACAGAACTTGCTCTGCTTAATGAGTAAGATGTCCTGTGTGTATGAAAAAGTATAAGATTAGTAGAAGCAATGATATCATGTTAATTTTAAATAGTCACACAATACATATGTACAAAAAAATGTGAGTAAAATTGGATCATAAGGCTTTAACTATTGATATTTTCAAACTTCTGGATTGCCTGCCTTCCTCAGGCAGATACTCATATAGATTTGTAAAGTCCAGACTTACTATATCATTAAACTCTCTGGTTCAGTAATGTCTTTTGGATTTGTAAGTGATNAATAGCATCTTTAAACCTCTGTTTGTACCTTTTTAAAATGTTTCAATTTACTGTTATAAAACCTAACAAAGTTCTGGCTTTTATTTTTTATAAAATCTTTGAGAAGTCAAATATGTAATAGTCACAAAATATTTAATAAAAATGGTACTAAATAATTTGTTACATGCTTTACTTGTAGTTTTTTGAGGTTTTATTTTTGCATTTATGTGAACAATATGTTTTTAACTTCATGTTCACTTGAAATTCGGTAGGAATTCTATTGGTATGTTCATTAATCTTATTCAACCCCTAGTAATTACTTTGTATTTTCATTTTACAGATGGAATACCTCAGGTTTATTATTTTGGTCCATGTGGCAAATATAATGCTATGGTGCTAGAACTACTTGGACCTAGTCTGGAAGATTTATTTGACTTGTGTGGTAGGACATTTTCTCTTAAAACCGTTCTTATGATAGCCGTACAGTTGGTAAGTAGAATAGATGTTAATTTGAGTGTTCACTAGAATAACTAAATCAGTCTTCCATGGATTAAACACTTATTTCACTTAAGTGATTTGCACTTCTTGTGTTTTAAATTGGTGTTCTGGTTACTAAAGAACATGCAATACAATTTTTGCAGGAAAAGTGTCTTATATTGCTTTTGTTTACTTTGTTAAAATTTTTCAAGAGTCACTGCATGAGTGTAACTACATTATGTCTTCTTGAGTTCTCACAGTCACAAACTGAAATCATGAATTTTAGTTCGATGTGCTCTTTTAAAAAGGAAACTTTAATTAAATAAAAGTAATTTTAGCCACAAAAGGAGTTGTTATGGGACTCCTAAATAGCATAAATATTTTTCATGGGTGTATTGTAAGCAAGAAAGCAAACAAGCAAATAAAAGAGTCTCCCAACTCTCCCAGAAATTACAGCACAAAATTATTTGATGAAGAATTGTCTTTTTTGAAGATTTCTGTATTTGTTTCTGATCTACGGGTAGTTGAAAGTGGAAAGAAAGACAGTTAATGCTTTGTATGTTTTTTTTGATGATACAGTAAGTTTTAAATAAGTTCTTAAGAAATATTAATGATACCAAGCCTCCACTTCCCTAAATATTACTCCCAAAGGGTAAAAACAGTGGTTTAAAACATAGATGTAATTGTATAACAGGCCTCCAACTATAGGCATATAGACACACTGAGCTTGTTTACAGCCTAAATGACCAAGTTCTTTTTTAAAAATGCACAGGTGATCACAGATCCAACGATCACTTTTATTTAATACTTCCTGTTCCTTTCTGAATGCAAAAATTTTGATAGGAAGCGATCCAACCAGAATGTAACTATACATAGTGATGAACTTTCAGTGCTTCTCTCATGTATACCTTTAATATGTTATAGACATACATGAAACTTTGCTGCTCACTTCTTGAGACATTATTTCTGGTTTTACTTTTAATGTGCACTTGTGCCAGTCATTTTTAAAGAAGAAAACTTCTGTTAAATATATGTTTAATGACTAATGTCCACCAATTGGTGTATCTGCTTAGGGAAAGTGTACAATTTTCATTGATCTTAGATGGAAGATAGTTTGTTAAGAACAATATCCCTTTGGTTTTAAAATGGGTGTGATTTCTTCAAAATATAAAGTCAATGTAAGATATTTAGCTTCTAACATGTTTTGATGTGGCAACCTGAAGCCTAAACTAAATTTTGTTCTTGTTGTTTGTTTTTTTTGTTTGTTTGTTTGTTTGTTTGTTGGTTGTTTTTTTGTTTGTTTTTTTATTTGTTTTTTTTTGTGTGTGTGTGTGTTTTTTTGTGGGTTTTTGTTTGTTTGTTTGTTTCCTTTTTTTTGTTTTGTTTTTTAATTTTTATTTTATTTAAGATTTCCCGTATGGAGTATGTCCATTCAAAGAACTTGATATACAGAGATGTGAAACCTGAGAACTTCCTAATAGGACGACCTGGAAACAAAACCCAGCAAATTATTCACATGATAGACTTTGGTTTAGCAAAGGAGTATGTAGATCCAGAAACAAAGAAGCACATACCATATCGAGAACACAAGAGCCTTACAGGAACAGCTAGATATATGAGTATAAATACACATCTAGGAAAAGGTACGTGTGCTTTTTAAGTGCAGAAACAAGAATTTGTCAACTGTGATTTGTCATAAACTGTCTTGTTCTCTAATTGTAAATTTTCTCAGCCTGTAGTCAAAGATCTACAAGTTTTGTGTACTGTGCAAAATATAGTTTGTCTTTATGGAAGTACTGTTTAGGGAATAATATTTTCTGAGTAGTTACTCGTCATGGTCATGTCTTGGGAGTTGTTATCTTTGCTAGATATCCATAAAAGAAAGATGTGGTGTATCTTCTTGAATGATAACATTTTTTCACATTAGAAGTATACCATGGCAGAGTGTTTAGTCAAGACAGTAAAGTGAATAGGTTCATCCGAGCGTGCTCGGCCATGGCAAAATGAACCTCAGGAGTAAAGGGGGTGGGGCCAGTTCCACGCACACTGTGCCTCACCTAAAAAATCCATTGCGCAGGCTTATGCCAAAATCTTCGTTTGCGAAGTCCAGCCAACAACAACAACAAAGTGAGTATGTTGCAACAACATAGGTTTTCAATGCTATCTTGCTAGTTTTTTGATCTCTTTAGGATATGCCATAAAATAGCTTATATATGGTGCGGATTTCTTGGTTACTTTTTGTAATGCTTATGACTGTTAATAAGGCTTTGTCAGTGTAGTTAAAGGTTATGTTAACAAGCTAGTGAAAGGACAGAATATATATAAAATGAAAGTTGTTATTATTTAATGAATAAATTTACCTGGAAAAGGGTATGAGCACTCAGATCTTTGTTTATTTCGGTTCTCTGGAGGTTTCTTAGTGAAAACACATTTGACCCCTCTGAATTTGTGTAAGCCTGTTGCTTATCACTTCATGGTAATCCTTAATTAGGTTGCTCTTTGAATTAGTCATAAAAATGTTTCACCATACTGTTCATACTGTAACTGTTAATATGACAAATGAGAAACCATTCACACCTTTCAGACAGCAATAAGGTGCTTTATCAATAAGGCAGATGCATAGCATCATTTAGGTTGAGAAACACCCTTAAGGTCATTTGAGTTCAGCTGTAACCCAGCACTGCCAAGTTCATCACTAAGCCACATCCCTAAGCACCACATCTAAAGATCTTTTAAAATACCTCTCGGGATAGTGACTCAACCACTTCCCTGGGCAGCCTGTTCCAGTGCTTGAGAACTCTATTGGTGAAGAAAATTTTCCCAATCTAAACCTTCCTGTGGCACAATGTGAGGATGTTTCCTCCTGTCCTGTCTCTTGTTAGTTGGGAGGAGAGGCTGTCTCACACCTGGCTACAACCTCCTTTCGGATAGTTGTAGAGAGCAATAAGGTCACCCCTGAGCCTCCGGGCGAAACCCCAGCCACTCCTCACAGAACCTGTACTCCAGACCCTTCACCAGCTTCATTGCTCTTGTGTGAAAATGCTCCAGCACCTCAAATGTAGGGCTTATGCTTTCTAGACCTTGCTTTTGGAACTCAATTTCCTCAGACAAGAGAAGCCTTCGTTATATTTTTCAGGCATGCATGTTGATGTCAGCTTAAGGTGACCTAAATTCCTTTTTGAATAAGATCCATCTATATCATTTAAGAAAATAATCCAAAGCTAATAATTGCTTGAAAAACACAACTGAATTTTGATTACATCTCTGATATTGACACAGAAACCTAGTAAATGATACTTTCTCCTTCAAAGGTGACCTTTCCACTCTTCAAGTAGAATCTTAACCTCTGGTTGGATGTGTTTATTGTTGTTTAATCAGAATGGTTTGAGTTGGAAAGGACCTTAAAGATCACCTGGTTCCAACTACCCTGCTGCAGGCAGAAACACCTTGCACTAAACCAGGTTGCCCAAAGCCCCCTTTGATCAGACCTTGATCACTTCCAGGCATGTGGCCCCCACAGCTTCTCTGGCCAAACTGTTCCAAACTGCCTATACAGTAAAGAATTTCTTCCTAATATCTAATTTAAACCTACTGTCTTTCAGTATAAAGCTGCTACCCCTTGTCCTTATAGAAAGCTCCTCTTCACCTTTCATGTAGGCCCCCTTTAGGTTCTGGAAGATGCTGTAATTGTCTCCCTAGACACTTCTCGAGACCGAACAGCCCCAACTCTCAGGCTGTCCTCATAGGAAAGATATTCCCTGATCATCTTCATGGCCTCTCTGTGGAGTTGGCCCATTATGTTCATGTCCTTCTTATGTTGGGGACCCCAGAGCTGGATACAGTACTCCATGGGAGGTCTCAGCAGAGCAGAGTAGAAGGGCAGAATCCCGTTCTTTGACCTGCTCTCCAGGCTACTTTTGATGTAGCCCAGGATATGATTGGCTTTCTGGGCTGCAAGTGCACATTGCTGGGTCACGTCCAGCTTCTCATCCACCTGCACCACCAAATCCTTGTCAGCGCTGCTCTCCATTCTCTGCCCAGCCTCTACTTGTGCTTGAGGTTGCCCCAACTCGAGTGCAGGTCCTTGCACTTCATAAAGTTTGCACAAGCCCATTTCTCAAGTCTTTCCAGGTCCCTCAGAATGACATCCATTCCATTCAGCATGATCTCTGCACCACACAACTTGGTCTCATGGGCAGACTTGCTGAGGGTGCACTCAACCCCACTGTCCATGTCCCCAGTAGAGGAGTTACCCAACACCAGTCCTGATACTGACCCCTGAGGTGCTTGTCACTGGTCTCCACTTGAACACTTGAGTTGTTGCCCACAATTTAGAGTGCAACCACCCAGTCAATTTCTTGTCCACTTTTTCTATCTGTCTAATCAGTGTCTCTCCAGTTTGGAGACAAGGATGTGCTAAATTAGTGTCAAAGGCTTTCCTAAGTCCAGGTAATCGGTGTCAGTTGCTCTTCCATCATGCACCATCGCTCTAACCATGTTGAAAGCCACCAAATTTGGCAGGCATGATTTGCTCGTAATGGAACTTGGCTGTCGTCAGTCACCTCCTTGTGTTCCGTGTCTCACAGCATAGTTTCCAGGAGGATCTGCTCCATGATCTTGCTGGGCACTGAGGTGAGACTAACTGGCCTGTAGTTCCCCCCTGTCTTCCCTTTGTTGCCTTTTTAATAATGGAAGTGATGCTTCTTATTTTTCAGTCTGTGTGAACTTCATTGAACGGTAACAACTTCTCAAATGTAACAGATGTAGTAGCTTACCCTGAGGTTCCCTCAGGACTCATAGATGCATCTCAACAGGTCCCATGGATTTGTGCACCTTCAGGTTCCTGAGATGGTCTTCAACTTGATCTACAGTGGGTGGTTCTTCATTCTCCCTGACTTTGCCTTCTGCGACATGGGTGATATGACCGGAACACTCACCAGTAAAGACTAAGGCAAAAAAGTAATTTTTGCCTCAGTTTTTTTTCCATATTCCCAGGTAACTAACTCGTCCATTTCCTTCTGGAGAGGTCCCACATTTTTCCTAATCTTCCATTTGTTACCAGCATACCTGTTCTTGTTCTCTTGTTGACCTTGACATCCTGGCAACGTTTAGCCCTATCAGTTCTTTAGCTTTCCTAAGCTGATCTCTGGCTCCTCAGGCTATGTTTCCTTATACCTCAGAGACCACCTGTCATTGCCTCTACCCTGTATATGCTACCCTTTTTTTAACTTTGGATTCATCCAGGAGCTCCCTGTTCTTCTGTGCAGGCCTCCTGGCACATTTTGTTTGACTTCTTCTTTGTTGGAAGGCATTGCTCCTGGGCTTAGAGGAGTTCATGTGGGAATATCAACCAGCTTTCTTTGGGCCCTCTTCCCTCCAGAGCTTTTACTTATGGTACTCTACCCTGAAGACGCCCAGTCATGTGTCTTGAGGTCCATGGTAGAGAGCTTACTTTGGTCCCTCCTCACTACCCTGAGGGTCTCAAACTCTCAACATTTTGTGGCCACTGCAGCCAAGACTGTTCTTGAGCTTCACCTTCCCCACCAGTCTCTCTTTGTGGAAGAGCACAAAGTCCAATATAGCACCTCTCCTTTTTAGCTTCTCTTGGCACTTGCGGAAGTTAATCATCAAGGCACTCCAGGAACTTACTGATTGCTGATGCTCTGCTGTGTTGTCTATCCAAGAGATATTGGAGTGGTTGAAGACTCCTATGAGGACCAGGGCTGGTGAATGTGAAGTAGTTCCTATCTGTCTATACAGGACTCATCTGCTTGGTGGTCTTGGTTATGTGGCCTATATCAGAATCCCACTCTAATGCCACCTGTCCCTGTCCTCCCTTTACTCCTGACCATAAGCTCTCAGATGGTTCCTCATCCATCCCTAGGCAGAGCTCCAGCCACTCCAGCTGGTTATTGCCACAGAGGTTGACATCACCTCCTTATCTCCCTTGCCTCTTTTTATGTTCTGTGCTATCTCTCTAAAACCATATTTCTTCTAATTCATGCAGTGAGACATGCTCAGACAGAACACTGAAGCTCTTCAAGCTCTGGGTTTGCAGAAACAAGGAGTGGCATTCAGGATACATGCTGCACTGAAAATAGTGGTAATAAGATAATTTTCTAGGGCAGTATTTTTAGTCTGTAGATATTTTCTCAGCTACTTGAGTGGTCTGATAACTAACTCTTGTAAAAAAAAATGTGTTTTCAGTGAAGAAGGAAGCTGTCAGGTTCGCATTCTCATTTGAACTCTAACTTGCTCTACATTAGAACGTATGAGTAAGGTTATATATTGTCCATGAATCAAAAGTACATTCTAGGATCCATGGTATTTAAAACTGTCATAATAAATGCATAGTAACTGGGAAGACTTTAAATGTTTAATCAAAACTTGAAAAAAATTGCCAAAGCCCACTCTTTTGTGGTGTATATGAGTGATGTATAGTTACTGAACATCACGTAGCAAATAATCACTTGTTTCAGAACAAGACATTTCATCAAGGATTTCCCATAGTTTTTTACCAAACTGGAATGGTTTATGTCTGGAATGGTAGTTATTTTGTCTATGTGAAAAATATGGTGGTTTTATTCAGTTAGCTATTTGAAGGAAATAGTCTGCAGCCCTTATCAGCATGTAACTGGTGCCCTACCTTCTGTAAGGTAATTTCTCTTAGGGATAAAATTATTCTGTGCTTCTTTTCCAGTCTCTTCTCAATTTCAGGAAGGGAAAGTGAGGTGCCAAAGAATGTAGATTCTGACTGGGAGCTTAAGAAAGGTGAAAGTCTGTGTCTGTAAAACTCCTTCAATTTTCTGTATTTTCTGAAAATGTAAATTGGTAGTTGTTTTGGGATTTCCCTAAATTCAGAAAAACAGTGTGCTGAAGTGTTCTCTGAATCATTTAGCTACAGGAAGTCTAGTCACATGTAGTTATGTGGCTATCTGTAATGGTCTCTGGGGAATAACCCATATCCTTGATTGTATCGGTCCTTTCTTGGAAGTATTTAATTATTGAAAAGGTAGAGGTTAGTTACCTTACAATGAATGCCTGAGATGCTTTTGGGAACGAAGCAACTCTGCTCTTAATGCAAATAGAAAAGCCAAATGAAATAAATTTCTATAAACAGTACTTCTCTTCAAAATGAAGAGAACCGCCTCCTTACCTCTATATACTTTGACTCTCTTATCAGAGCTGACATATGTTCTAGATTTAAAATCAGTTATGTTGGGCTCAGACTCCTTTGTAATATAAACTATCAACAAATAATTTGACAGTGCATCAATTTAATTAAATTTCTTATTGCAAGAACTATAAACATTTGGTCGTGACATTTAATTAGTCCAGATCTTGGAGTTTTTCCTGTAGCTCACAGAGGACAAAAAAAAGGAGTTCTGCAGGTAGGGACTGTTATTTTGTGGTGATGGCTCTGTAGGAGTCCCAATAACCTTCACAAGCCACTGAGCCTGTGGTGCAGGGTGAAGTCCCTTCCCAGCCCCAGGTTCTTCCCTAGGAAGTTCAGTCTTTTCTTTCTCATATGCACTGAACTATCATTTGACTTCAGGGGCAGGATTTTAGCTTAGGTAAATACCTTTGTATAAATTAATCTTATATGCTCTATAGTTATGGGAAACAATGCATCTTATACAAGCAGAGATGAATAAGTCTTTGCACACTTAATTAAAGGTATAAGTGAAAATAGGATTTTATTTTCTTTTTTGACATAAGGTCCACACATTATTCTTAAGACAGCAGTATGGCATACAATGTGTGCTTGGCATGCAACTTCATTTTTATGAACCAGAATCTTCAACTTCAGGATTCATGTTTTTTTTAAGGAAGCATCACTGTTCTGTCTCTCATATTATTGTGTAAAATCCCATAATTTTTAGTAAGACTACAAATTCCAGATTTCAAATTTATTTTTGCTAACCTTTCTAGGCTGACAGTTCAAGTTCAGTAGATTATCACTTTCCATCTCTGTATCTAAGATTGTAGTCTTCTTGGTAGCTAATACTGTGTTTTCTGATACAAATAGACAGTATGTTTCAACCTGTTAGAGTATTCTTAATCTTTCTTTAGGGAGAAATGCAGTGTTTATAGTGGATGATTGCTAAAGACTGAATGTCTGTTATTTAAACTGTATTGAGATCACATTATTGCGTATGTTAAAAAAAAAGATGATTTCTGGGGATAGCCTGCTTAGTGACTCTCTAGTTTTTATTTGAATCAACCAAACTGAATTAATTGTCAGTAGTTTATGAACTAAATAACAGGTACTAACTTCTTACTAATTTAGCTAACTTCAGGTGACCTGTTTGAGAGAGAGGAATCCATATACCTTAAAGTGTTCTTGTGTGTTTGTCATCTTACGATTGTATTACCTTTTAGGCAACATACTCTCTGTCTCATTAAATTGTGATATACTGGGATCTGTATACATCAGTAGCCCTTCCTCCAGCTGATGCTTGAAATCCTTTTCCAGCTAGTCTACTGCTGTTTTTTTTCCAGTTTTCAGCTTTTAATAATAGCAGTATAATCTTTGGGCTTCCTGTTTCTCAGGCTCATCTTGAAAATTTCCATCCATAGGAAAGCATATTTGATTACTATTTCTTAATTACCCCAAAATGGTCAGTGAAGAACTAAAGTGGATTCTAAATAACAATCTCTGTCCCCAAAATTAAAACAAACAAAAAATCCTTTCTCATAGCAGGGTTTTGAGGGCATTGTGAATTCAAATGGTGCATCCTAGAAGTAGTTCCAAAAGAGCTGTGCTACAGAAGTATCACCAAAAATACAAAGCTCATTTAACAAAGAAGACTCCCAAACCCAAAACCCCAAAATCCTCTTGATTTTAAATAGTTTCAGGATAAAGATTGAAACTTTCGTCTTTCATAGACAGGACTTTCTGTGAAGGAGCCATTGCCTCCACAAAATAGTTTTATTTTGGTTTTTCCTAAAGGAGAAGAGGTTAATGTTTCATTAGCATAACTTGCAGAAATTAATGTGAAAGAGAGGGTTTACTGTCCTGTAACAAAGACCAAACAACTTTCCAATTTGTTTTTCTGGGCTATGCCTTAATGTTGCCCAACTGTGGGCCCTCCATTGTATACTTGTAACATTTTCTTATGCTTTGTCACCATCAGAGCCAAGTTGACTTTTTTAACTTTGCTGCATGCAAAAAAACAAACTTTTTTTAAATTTACTTTTCTTGTTGTCATGTCATAGCATAGCATTTTTGTTTTGTGAAATACTGAGTGGAAACAGTTCTAAAATTTTGTTTTCTACCTTGTGTCAGGGAGACAGTCAAATTTAGAATTAAGTACTTCCTGTTATGTCAGTACATAACACAATGTGTAACATTTGTTTCAACAGAACAGAATGAAATCACGTGGAAATACAAAAATCTGTTTTCTACCAGTAATTTGAAGACTCACTATTCTCTTTTCCAACAAGTAATGGATTTAATCTAAAAACCATATGAAATGTACTTTGAAAACTTTGAATGCACCATGTTTTATTTGCTACTTTCATTTTTCTTTAACCTTCTTTGAACTTTTTGAAGGACTGCTACTGCTTTACTGCAGATGAGGAACTGCAGCCTTGCCAGACATTGTGTACTGTCTTATATATCACCTAGACTTGAGAGCAGGCTCTACATACATGCTGCTTTCTGTTCAAATAGTACTTCTTAGCCTTCAGTCCACCTTTGACTCACTCAGAAATTCCATAATGGGTCCCTGAGGAAAATACCATCTTCTCCATGGTTTTACAGAGGAAAAATGTGTTCAATAAAGTGTTGATTTTTTTTTCATTGTTTCAAGGTCACAAGCAATGGACCAAAAAATATTATAATTAAAATGCAATTTTAAAGATCAAACTAAAATAATTTTAAATAATATTTTAAAGAACAAGTTTTTACAGCAAGATAATTTGGTTAAAGTACTGTTGAGATGAATAAACCTCTAGTCTGCATCTGCCTTTATTTTAACTGTATTTGTAATGCAGTCCATAGTACTCTAGAACCCTCCAGCGTGCTCAGTTTAATTTCAAGCACTGCACACCTTCCAATTATTTTTACATAATTTGGAAAGTAACCTTTTAAATATAATGTAAAATTACACAGATTGCATTTTCTAATAATAATTGCATTTTTTTACAGAGCAAAGTAGAAGAGATGATTTGGAAGCGTTGGGTCATATGTTTATGTATTTTCTCAGAGGAAGTCTTCCATGGCAAGGTTTAAAGGTAGCTGGGTTTGCTATCTTCTATCCTGTTTTCATATCATCAGCGTTTATTGACACCTTGTTTCCATTTTGAATGTTTGTCTGCAGGCTGTGTAACTTCAGATTCTTGTTTTGTTCTTGTATCATAGGCTGATACATTAAAAGAACGTTACCAGAAAATTGGGGACACAAAACGCGCAACCCCTATAGAAGTGTTGTGCGAAAACTTCCCAGGTAATGCATACTGCTTAAAATGTTGCATTGATGTATAAAACAAAACGAGGATAGGTAATTGTTTTATATCTGGCTTTAAAAATAAAAATAATCTTCCAAATACATATATTGTGTACGATGCTAATAGATAACAGAATGGGTCAGGTTGGAAGGGACCTGCTCTGCTGTCATCTCTGCTCAAGCAGGGTCATCCTAGGGTCGTTCCATTGCACAGAATTGCATCCAGTCAGGTTTTTAATATCTCAATTGAAGGAGACCACAGCCTTTCTGGGCATCTGTTCCAGTGCTTGGTCACCCACACTGTGAAGAAGTTATTCCTCATGTTCAGGTGGGACTTCCGGTCCATCACTTTCTGCCTCTTGACCTATTACTTGGCATCACTGAGAAAAGCCTGACTCCATCCTCTTGACATCCTCCTTAAGATCTTTATATAGATTAATTATGTCCCCTTGCCTCTTCTGAAGGCTCAACAGGCCCAACTCCCTCAGCCTTTCCTTACATTGTGGCCACTGCTCCCAGCTTCGTGTCATCAGTGAACTTGCTGAGGAGGCATCTGCCCCTTCACCCAGGTCATTGATGGGTATTAGACACTAAACCCAGAAGAATTACCCTTCTGAAGGAGCAGTAAGCTAATGCTATTCTTCTTAAAGTACTGATTCTTCTAAAGGAAACATTAAAGAAAATATTATTTTATGTATGCTTACAGTGATCAACTAGGCTGTACTTGTATCTTCACACATAAAATTTGCAAGCCTTTTCAGCTCAAATCTTGGTATCATACCTGTATTAAAAACAAGCTGCACTGGAAACAGCTTGAACTAATATTTAAAATAACTTGCAATTTTCAGGTGTCACTTCTTGTTTTTCATAAGGTGTCATCAGTGAACTTGCTTATTGAAAAATAGGAGAGAAGCAAATAGGACATTTTGTAAAAGTTGGACTAAAGTGCTTGCAACAGGGGGATATACATGACATGGACATGATTTTTCCAATATAAAAACACCTTGAAGGTAATCACAATATCACTGACAGGCAAAATGGATTTGCTGAGAATAGCTCATGACAAACTGATTACATTTCCCCTTATGAAAGGAAATCCAGTCCACAGCAGGCCTTGTGGACAGTAGGCAGATGCTTTGTCATACACCCCTTTCTTTACATTTCCTTGTCTCTGTGAAATTAATTGGAGGTGGGGGAAAAGTAGAGGCATTTCTTTCCACACTTTTTGGCATACTGTGCATTGCATTGGAGGGCTGAATGGAAGATCTCAAAAGGTAATTTAAAGGGAAAATTAGTGGGTGGTCACTGGGTAAGATATGTTTAGAATATGGCAGTATGTCTCAAAGAGTTACTACTAAGTAACTTTTCTTTTTGGTAATCTACAGTTTCATGGTGAACATTAGCTCAAGTTTTATGGTGAGAGGTAGAAGTTTCTTTAAAATGAAAATTTTTTTTGAGTTTCATTAAAAGAGATAATGAGAATTATTTCAATTTCTTATTTATATAGAGGAAATGGCTACATACCTACGTTATGTAAGGAGGTTAGATTTTTTTGAAAAGCCAGACTATGACTACTTAAGAAAGCTCTTCACAGACTTACTTGATCGGAAAGGCTATGTGTTTGATTATGAATATGACTGGATTGGCAAGCAGTTGGTAAGTACAGTTCAGCTGTTAGTAATACAGTGAAGGTGATTGGTTTCAAGCCACTGGTTCAGAACTGAATTTCAGAAGACATACATTTCAAGGCTGCCATTAGAATGTGAACAACTGCTATTACAAACCCATTTTCAAATGCATGTTCTAACATTATCTTTTGGCTTGAGTGTTTCATAACCATTCTTCTTCCAAATGTAGTCTCAGTAACAAAGTACATCTCTGCCCAATCCAAAATGTGATTGGATTAAAAATTGCTTTAACCCTTTCATCAGGTTTCATCAGAATGTCCTAACTGCTGATGAAGAAGCTATCAACCTGAAGTCTTTCAGAAAAACAATATATGATAATACTTACAATTGCTACTTCATTAAATTGTGTAATTCTTGTTTTGCTTTTTTTCTTGTTGATATTACTAAATATCTAGTAAAGCTTCTCCTTTAATTGGATCATTTTGTATTATTGGAAACTGTCAGATTCAAAGATTATTTTCTGTTGTAAACCAGTAACTTCTGGTGAGACTTAGAAATTTTTTCTTTTACAAGTTGATACATATTATTTATATTGTAGCCTACTCCAGTGGGTTCAATACATTCAGACCCTGCAATGTCTTCAAACCGAGATGCGTATCAGCACAGAGACAGAATACAACAATCCAAAAATCAGGTAAACTGCTCGTGTAAGATTATCAGCACTAGTATGTCTTTAGTCTAATGATTTGCGTTATGTTATTAATTATATTAGAACTCCAAAATGAAATTGACTCCAGGTTTTCTTTGTTTTTACTTTGAGTTAAGTAGATTCTTGTTAAAGTCTACATAAATATATTAAAATGTCCTAAAAGCTTGCTTGTTTGAAGTAGTGAATTTTCTCTCTATGCTTCTTTAATCACTGTCTCTTCTCCATATGATGTGTCATACTTGGGTTCTAAGCCGTATGTATAACATTTTTATTTCTTTTTTTTTTAAGCCAGGCTAATGATCAAGGTGGTAAAAATGTTGGGAATTCAGAGTTGTGTCCATTTACCTTCACAAAGTTACAGGGTTGAGTTTTCTTACTATGAATTTTGAGTTTTGGCTGCTTCACCTCTTTCTCAAAATGTATGCTTATTGATAATGTGGAAGTGCAATCTATATAGGGATTGAGTCTGTAATGCTTCTGTGCTTTTAAAAAATAACATATAATAATTAATGCATAAATTGTTTATTTTTGTAATCTGTTTTCTTCTTTTGCATAAATTCCTAATGCAATAAAAATGATAGTCAACAGATCATAGGGCAGCTTGGGACTCACAGCAAGTCAATCCGCATCATTTGAGGGCTCACCTGGCAGCTGACAGACATGGTGGCTCGGTACAGGTATTTCTGTTTCTTTGCATGACTTAAATCAGCCATTTTATCTTATATAATACTAATTTCCTGTAGTGTATGACATGATTAATGTTTTCATATTAAAACTGCTTTCTTGTAATGCTCAGAATGTTGCTATTGTTCCTTAGTTCACAGTTGTCAGACTAAAATGTAACCTATGAAACTTCTTTGTGGAGTTTTTCCTACATGTTTCTTAAAGTCTAAACAATTGAATTATCTTTTTGACGGAATACATTTGTATTAGTGCAAGCAACTAAAGTTTAGACTTCTGATGTGTTAGTTGTATTAGCAACTAAAACCCACTGTTGACTGAATTCATTGTTGTTCAAGTAATGTTTTTTTGTCATTAAGTAAATTTCAAATTAAAATATTAATTAGTGATGTTTGCCTAAACTTTACTATGATTGTTCAAACAATAGTTGACTAGAAGAATGTTTTCCAGAGCAGTACTTCACACATATCAGTCAAAAACTTTGTAGAAACCAACAATTATTCCTTATCTTCAAAGCACTTTTTTCCTGGCTTATTTTCAATTTTTCAAAACTCATTTCATTTTTTTTTGATGTCTCTGCTCTTTGAATATACTTAGGTATATAGGAATATACCTAGATGTGAGATAGCTGGAATAATATGTAAGGAAATCTAAATTTAATAAGGAAACATTCAAAATTCCAGCTGTAAAGTCTTTGTGAGGTTTTGAGCTTGGAGTCCAAAATGAAAATAATTTACAATATCTAGGTAGAAAGTAAATTATCTGCTTCATTTTTGATTCTGACAATCTGAGTTACATATATTTCTTCTGAAGTTTTGTTTTGGACAAAATTTGACAAGGCCTGAAGAAAGAATGAAAAGTCAAAAAATTAAAAAACAGGGCTGCAGCCTTGCCAGTCTGGTAATTCCATGCCTTCTTTAAATGCTTTGAAACTCAAGTAAAACTTAATATTCTCTAAATTTTACTGCCTTAGAAATAACTGTCATGTGTTACATAAGAAAATGTAGTAGATGATAATTATCACTATATATCAAGAAAAGTTTGAAAATAATTTTGTTCTTCCCATTAACAAATATTTTATAAACATCATGCTGTATTTAACTTGATTTGGCGTAGTTCTCTTAATAAAATCAGTTTTAAAGGTATTAATTTGTCTTTTGAGAACATGTGGAATCAGAATTGGATTGATGTTGTGTCTTCCAAAATTATATTTTTAATGTTAGAAAAAACAGGTATTTGACTTAAGTTAGTCAGTAGAGCTTTCAAATTGCATACTGTATGACTGGTTTGGCAATTGTAGCACTTAAGAAACCTTTTATTCTTTGTCAGGTAAAATGTAATGATATTTCACCCCATTGTAAAATATGCTAAATACCCTTTGGGGATAGGGAGAACATTTTCAAGGAAAAAACAGTTACTTAGTGTTAATATAGTGTTCCAGTTTTTTCTCAAAGGATACAAGCATTCTGAATTCAGATCACTTAGATCAGCTGAGGTTAAGCAATTGCCATGTGAATAAAGCACTGTGCAAAACTGCAGCCATTTGGTCTGTGCCACTGAAGTATTTTACAGCAGGGTGTTTTCACGCAAACTGTATTGAGTTGCCTTCTACTGTGGAGTGCTCATGCTTTCTCATTAAAGGCACTTATAAAATCACATAATATCTTCGGGATTTTTTTGAAGTTTGAACTGTTAACTGTTATCAAATACCCATTTGGTGAAGTAGTACTAACTGAAGGACATTATTTGTTAAATTGGATGATTAGCTAGCTGGTTTAGTTGGATTCCTAGTTGTTCCCAAGGTCACAAGTTCTAAAAGTGCCACAGAAAATTTTTCAAGGGAAAGTTGAGTCAGAGGTAATGAAATTAAAGTGTGTTTATTTTTTCTGTGACATTAGTGAGCTATTGCTTATCATTGGGATCAGTTTTCTGCTGAACTATCAATTTTTCTGCAAGATATGAAAATCTTTCCTATTATTCTAAGGTAACAGTGGGTTGTTTATATCACTGCTGTTAGTCATCTGTAATACTACTGCTGATGTCATCTCTGAGATTCTTTTTTAAAAATATGTTCTTTATTTAAAATGTGTTTGTGATTCTTCTATGTGACACATTAGCTACCAGTGGACTGAATGTTGATATATATGTATGTTAGCATAACTTCTTATGCCCTTGGTAATGGTAAGTTCAAGTAGGAGACATTGGTCTTCAGAATCATTTGTTCATTAATATGTATCATTCTCTTTTTTGTATTGATTTAAATTATCCCAGAGCCTAGGCTTATGTGTGAGAAATCCTAATTTGCTTAGTCATGTCTAATTTTACTTTGTAACATCAGTACATGTTCAGATTTTGTTAGGAAACTGAGTTGTAAAGGGAAGACATCCCTTCTTCTGCTTATCTCAGTCCATCTTTCTAGTTTGTGTAACCTTATTAGTGATTGACTTTTACCTTCCACCAATTCATTCAACAGCTTCTGCACCTTTGCTTTTAAATATTTGCCTCAGTTATCAAAATGTCAATCGTAAACACTGAATTATTTCCTTCTCTGCGTGCACTGCAATCTGCTTGTGCACTCATAAACACTGTTTTAATCTGGTACCTTTTTTCTATCACTTACTAACTGATATTCTTCCTCTTATTCCTTTCTCTTCCTGTTTTCCCATAGGAAATTCTTTAGGAGGTTAAATTTAAAGGTTCGGTTAAAGAGTTCCCAGTACTTAGTAACTGCTTGAAAGATTATTATATTTGATGTACGCAGTTCTAGTTTGCAAGAAACTTCTTGACAAGAAGTCACGATAATAATGTGTTAGATGAGAGAAATCAGTTTTCCTGAGCTTTTGTGAATTCAGAAGGTAGTGTGGTGGGGTTTTTTGTTACTGTTTTGTGTAGGTAAAATAAAGCATTGTGTCCGATAGCTACTGAATTACTTAGGCATGTGTACTGGCTTCAGTTTTTGAAGAGTAGAGAATTCAGTTGCTTAGATTCTTCAGTGGAATGAAGGCTTATTTTCTATACCTCTTGTAAATTTTTGTAATTCCTTGTTGTGATTATAATAATGAAAATCAAAATTTGTTTTCTCATGTCAGACTATCTGACTGATTTTTGAATACAGGAATAAAAGATTAGTTTATATACTAGTAAGCATTCAGGCTTAACTTTGTCTTGTTTTAAATGGTCCTAATCAAACTTCTAAATGACCATACATCTAAGAAATCGTTCTGTTCCACAACTACTATGTATCATTAATGGGTTGTGGCTGTAATATTTCGTTTGTTTCTCAACAAGAAACAGCCGTTGTGATGAATATGCTTCTTATATAGGTGCTCTTCTTCCGACGTGGGATTCTTTTAGGCCTCGTTGCATCCTGTGTTTGTAGAACTGAGGTCTACAGCGGTTTAGTCTCCTTGTTAGGTTTTAGTCCATTAACCTAGGAGAAAAGTGTGCTCCCTGCCCCCCCACCACGTGGTTTCCAAGCCCTAGAGAAAGAACACAGAGACCACACAGCCTAGAAAAGGGGCAGAGAGCTTTACTCGGAGAACAGGTGTTTTTATAGACCTTGGAGAGAGTTCAAAACCTCCCATGAGGGGCAAGGGGTGGTGTCTGGCTCTGGGCCAATAGGAGTGAGGGGATTTACATTCAGCTGGGAGAGGGTTCCAGGTAACAAGGTGTACCCTGCCCCTCAGCTCACAGAGCGGGGCTCTGGGAAGAAGACACAAGGGGTTTCTGGGAAGAGACGCACAGGGGGAAGGCAAAAGACATTTTATACAACATTAAACACAGTGGTCAAAACGTTAGCAGTGAAATTCTGAATTGATTCCCACACTCTACAAATTGAACTTCTAAAGAACTGATTAAATTTGAAGGAACTAAACGAATAAGATCAGATTTTTAGTTTAGTGACTGTTCTTCAACTTTTATATAGATGAGTGACAAGGGTTGACTGTGGGGACTGGCTCCTCACTGCCTCTCTAGGCTGGGCCGGTGGAAGAAACCCCATAATGATGGTAACAGACTACACACATGGGTCCTCTGAGGTTGGGTGGTGAAAAGTCTTTGTTATAGTAACCAGGGTTTATATAGACTTCAGGGATTGGAATGAGGAGGGTGGGTGGCTCGAGAACCTGGTTAGCCAATGGAGAAAGGGAAGGGTTACAGACTGACAGAAACTCAGGGATTGGGGATGGATGGGTGAGACAACCAATGGGGTTGGAACAGAGGCTGGACTGGCTATGCTGGCTGGGCAAACAAGTTTAGGTGAGGTAGGCTTGTGACAGCTTCATTGCTGGACACTGGTTTTAAAAGGGAACCTGTACAAAGAACGCAATTTCTAAAAAGTCTCTCATTTACCAAAATCCTGGGATCTGTTGTCCTGGTTTTCTTGCTTCTTTAGTTCCTTCCATTTCTCGTAGCTTGGGTATTCTCTCACAGGTGAGTAGCTTAAGTTGTACTTCGGCATCGCAGTACTTCTAATTTGAAACATTTAAAATATTTGTTTTAAGAAACTTAATTCTGTGACTGTTCAGGGAAAAATTTTCATGTACATTTTGTTAAAGGAATTTTTAGGCACATAAACCTAACTGCTGTATTGTAATTTTTTTCACTGTATTTTTATTCAAATTTATTAACAGATTAATCATGCCTCCCATTTTTCTTCAGGGTGTTGATTTCATCAGAGGAAATCTAGTCCAACATGATTCATAAGCAGAGAAATTAAAAGTTTCTCTTAAAGCACTGTTAATTTTGCTTATCAGTGCTTCTGTCTTCTAAAGTTTTAGCTTTCTCTGTGGATCTGCTATGATAAATCTTCATTGTGCCTTATTTATGGTACAGAATTTGGTGTAACATTCCTTCAGTGCGTCCACCGTTCTTCAGGTTACTTATTCTTGTTCAATTCTGTTGTATTCCCATATATTCCTACCTGTGTTGTGCTGAATTTTAGCTGCTTGGCATGTAGTTGAAGAGAAAAGTCTAGTGACTAGTCTAAGTTAAACCTGTATAATTCAGGTCTGGGAGTTTATAAGGCTCTTTTGGATCAGTTTGCAAAGTATTTTAGTGATGAAATTAAATTCATGCAGCTGTAGCCTTACTGACAATGGAATTGAAGCACTTCTGCGTGTCTCTTGTACTCCTTTGACTGAGTCTTTGTTAGTTTCTTTTCTGGTAAATAGTTTGCTCTGCTGTAGGTGAATTAGTTCATGTTTCTTCATCTTAGCAATGAGCTCTTAGAGCTGTTTTTAGAAGTAGATTAGAGTGAAACTCAAGACATTTGTGATTCTGGAGAAGCATGACTTGTGCTGTTTTTCAGACTTCGGATACGTACCCTTTGGTTCACTTATGCTTTTGGTGGTCATAACTCTTTCCAGAAAGAAGAACTTAACTTTCCTACCATCTAAACTAAGTCATGCAACAAACAGTTATACATGACATAATATTTGTTTGTGTATTTAGTGAATGTGTCTGGTGTGTATGTACTATGGAAGGACTATGAAGATTATCTATTATCAACCAGAGCAAGGCAGGACAGTCCACTGCTATCTGGTGTGAAGTTTTCCCCAAAATTTGTTTCAAATTCTTGAAGTAAATAGTCAGATTAGTAAAAGAGACCACCCTAGAACAAATGTTGACTTGAAAAGCTAGAGTTTTCCAGCCAAAGGGAGTCACTCTCAAGAAATCCTAAGGAATTTTTAAGTCAGTTTGAAGAATAAACTGAAATAAGCTTTGCTCTTTGTTACTGGATAGTCGTGCATTGACCCAATCAGAGGATAATTTTTGCTCCTTTAAAAATGAATTCAGCTTAGATGTTGCATACATACACATGTGACACATACATTATACATACAATGTTACTAAAGTAGGAAGGATTTTTAGATACATATTTTCATGTTTTCCAGTCCAGATGAAGAGTGTCTACATGCTTGAGTTTGATTCCCTTTTTAAATCTGCTTTACAGTAAAACAGGTGTGAATAATTAAATCTGGGCTCCTGGGAAAGAAGTGTGAAGGAGAGTGCAGTGTGAAAGCTCCACAGATGCTAGAGTTGAGCACTGTATTTGAGGCATGTAAATATCATACATTTTTATATTTGCCTTTTCTAGGAAAATAGAAGAAAATAGGAGTTCTTGCAAATGCCTGTGCAAATTGTCATCTGTTCTTTACAGTAGTCAGGAATGCTAAGTTGTGTTGTGTTTGCTTCCCATCCTGAAAGGGACATATACCTGTTTTATTTCTTAATGTACCCTACGGGATCTCTTTAGGATAGTTGATTTTAAATATAGATCATAGAACAGAAATCCTGAGTTATTAGGATTGTAGGCAAGGTTAACTACAATATTAATTGGGTGGCATTGCTTTATAAGGATTAGTGCAGGCTGTAGTTGTGGTTAGTTAGGTAGTTATGGACAGGAAGTTTCGTGCACACAAAGGAGGAAGAATATCCTTAATGTGAGGGTGGCCAGGCACTGGAAAAGTCTATTCAGAGAGGTTGTGGATTCTCTTTCCCTGGAGATACTCAAAAGCTGTCTGGACGCAGTCCTGAGTGGCATGCTCAAGGAGACCCTCTTTGAGCAGGGAGGTTGGACCAGATGATACCAGCAGTGGCCCCTTCTAATGGTAACCATTCTGTGTTTCTGTGCTTCCTTTGGATCTAAACCTCATTTGGTGGACAAGTTGAGCATGTCTTTTTAACCGTAACTTGCCAAGTACTTCTGATGCATTTTCCACTCTTTTATCACTATTACAACTGGATATTTCACAGGAAGCGATGAAATTATCTGCACAATAAGATATGTAGTGACCTGCTGAGTTGGTTGGGATCATACTGTATCCTCTTCCAAGTAAATATGGACAATGATGACAGCAAATATTAAGATGTTGGTAAATAAAAACCAAACCAAAACAAAAACCACAAAAACAACAACAACAACAACAAACCACACACACAAACCCCAAACAAAACCAAAACTACTGACCCAGGGTATTTAGTTCAAAATGCCTGACCCACCATCTTAAGATTTGTTAAAGTATTATTCCCACCTATTTCTGTCACTGAATGCTAAGTGCTTCTGTTTTCCCCAGTGATATGAAACTAAGCTTAATACACCTTGTTGAAACCCCACTTGCTTACCTGTCATTGTAGAAATAATGTCCCATCTCCCAGAATTCCTTTAGTTATATTGACTAAACTTTAAGTAGTTAGATCTTGCAATTTCAGACATCTTTTGTTTTGTATCAGTGTAGCAGTTTTTGTTTGGCAGTGGTTCCTATTTTAGTGAAACTTGAAAAGATGAAAACTCAGCCTGATATAGGCATATGGCATGGAAAATGCTTTAATGTGAAGCTCTGTACTTAGTTACAATAGGAACCACAAAAACAAACCTCAATAGGGTAGGCTCTTAGCTCTGATTATAAATAGCCATAACTGCTGCATTAAATGGAGACCTTGGAAGGATGAGTGGAATAATACCATGGTGATGGCTTTCCTTCCTGTTCCTTTGGTCTACCATAATCTCTGATCATCAGACCAACAGCTGGTAATAATCTTGAACCACTGTTAGCCCCTGTAGCCATTTAATTTTTTGCAGATGTTTTCTGCAAACTTTTGTATTATTTGACAAGAGTGATATTTTTATGCTTATTGCTCAGCCAAGCATTTCCTGCTGCTTAGTAGCCAGTAGAATTCTTGATGGGATCAGTCAACTCTTTAATGAGCCAGTTAACACTGTCAGCCACTCTGACCAGATAGGCCCTTGTCTATATCCAGTAAACCACCTTTCTGCCAGATTCTGAGAGATGAATAAGGGAGCAGCCTCTGGAATGGCTCCATTTGTCATGCAGGAAAAGCTGACAAGAGTTGAGACAGAGAATATTGGGTTCCACTTGATTTAAAGTCAAAACAAATGTCCCAGAGAACCACAGCTGTCTTGGTGACTCGAAGAATTTACAAAGGAATTTGAGAGTAAATTAATAGGAATGAAGATTAATTTTTTATTTTTTTTTTTTTTTTAGCAGTAAGTGTTTTTGTGTTGTAAAGATCAGAAACCCCCTATATTCTTACATCTAGAAAATGTCTTAGTTCTCCCCTTTCTTTTGAATTCTCTTTGAGAGACAACTGAATTAAGCCATACAAAAATGGCAACTACGAAGCATAAATACACTAAAGAAGCAGAGGTTAGACTGATTGAATTGATATCAGAAGTGTGCTTGTGCCGTTCCCTTAAATCTCTGAAGAGACATAAGGGCGATCACCAAACTTGATTCACAGAGTTGTTTTGCTTAGTCCATTCACTGAGTCTGTCATGCTGATGTCAGTTCTACTAATTGATACAAAAGGAAAATTGCAAGACCACAGGGATGCTGGAATAAAAACTGGAGAAGATACTATTGTAAGAATAAAAAGAATTGTAGCATTAACAAAAACTACTTTTTTTTTAAGGTGTATTGTAACTTTAGGGATTAACAAATGTATGGCTGACACTAGGATAATTTCAGATCTTTCTGCCGATTTCAGGTCGTAAGCTCAACAAATGGAGATCTCAACACAGATGACCCAACTGCAGGCCGTTCAAATGCACCCATCACAGCTCCTGCAGATGTAGAAGTAATGGATGAAACAAAGTATGTAATTTTTGTATTATTTAGATCTTTTGTGCTTGGCTGCTTCAGTATTTTTCTCATATAGTGATTCAAAAGATATTGTCTAAACTAACAGCCACTGGTGAGGGACAAAACTAGTGTTTTGTCATTACATTTTTGAATAAAAGACTTTCTATAGCTTGTATTTTTAGACTAAGCCTTTAATAACGTATCTTGCTATGCTAGAGAAGTGCTTGTGTTTTTGATATTTCAACTAATTTTGAAATACTTAAGACCATCTTTTGACTACCAAAAGCTATGTGTGAAAGATGTAAAATTCTTTGTCTATGTGTATTCTGATTCTTTTTTTCCTTGCTCTCTTTCTGTGTAGCTGCCAGAAAGTGTTGAACATGTGGTGAGTTATACAGCCTAAGCAGGCAGAAATAGCCCCAGAAGCTTTGTTCTTGTTACTGGGTTTAAAGCTAATTTCAGAGAACTCTAAAATAAAATGTCCATTTGGAAATCACAAAACATGTTTTAATTCTGTGAATACAATCAACTGTTTTTACAAACAGCCACCTTCAGGAGCTATTCTGCCTTCTTCAGTCCTGCTTGCTTTTATGTTGTGTAACCTGTGATATACTTTATTTCAACCTTTTTAATGGGCACTAGAATATTTTTCTTACTTGCTATTCTGTTTTAAAGGGCAAAACATTCTTTTCAGATGTTGTCGCATTCAGCCAGTATTTTAACATCTAGAAAATAACTCACTTGTATGTATGAGTAATAAGCACTAGCCAGTGTTTGAACTTTGCCAGTTATCTCTGTAAAATAAGTATTTACCAGAGTATGAGTCTTTAACAATCTGCTAACTAATCACTAAAACATAACCTCAGAGTTCCTTGAAGTTACAGTGCAATGAGAGGGAGAAATATTAATGTCTGTCTACATGGAATGGATAACTAATGTTTATATATTTGAGTAGTAAGTTAGACTTGCAAAATATACAGAAAAATATTCTTGATAGCTAAAAGCAGTAAAACTTTCAACATGTTTTATTTTATAATTGTTCTTGGAATAGGATTTTACAAGGATATGAATCTAGTTTATCATAACATAGAGTCACACAAGTATGAAGGATACATTAGTAGCAGAGCAATCCAGTAGGCACTGTTGAATAACAGTAAGTTTTGTAGGGCCTGTTTGCCTAACTTTTAGGCAAATTTTGAGTTTCTGGATTGATAGGTTTATGTGCACGTGTAATTAAAAATTGTAGGTGGAGGTCTGTGTTGTGCCACATTTCTCCACTAGCTTTCTGTAAGCACTGAGAAGAACTAACTTCTTAATCTGCCATCTTTGTAAGTACTGTATTATCATTTTACTGCCAAGAATGCAGTTTTCTTGCATATACTTAAAACAATCACCAAAAAAAATCCCATAAAGAACAAGTATGTGGATAGGCTGCACATGGATAAAGTCCTTGTCCTCTCTCTTTGAGGAAGCATAAAGATGGTGAAAACCATCTTTATGCTCAATTTATGTACACACGGGAAAAGATTAAATTTCTTGTGTTTTGAATAGTGCTTAGTGCAGTTTAAACCCATGTTTAGTTATCTACTTAGTTATCTACAGAAAGTTGGAAAATGCTTAGAAGTGCAGATGCTCAGTTGCTTTAGAAGTATAGAAGCTCATTTTCTCTATGTAAGTACGTGATTGACAAATGTGCTTGATCTTTTTGGCCTAGGCTTTACTGGTTTCCTTACAGACAAAATTAGTAGTATCAATACCCTACTCTTTAGATAGATCTTCTTTCTTTGAGTATGAAACAGTCTGTGAAAAAGTCAAATTAGTTTTTCAGCACTGTCTGTTTAAACTGCGTTTTTCTCAGGCTCTTGAGGATTTTTTGGGGGTAGAAGTTATTTTATATTTTGTCATTAATAAATATACACATTCATCCCTCACCCACACCCACATCATTGCATAAAGAGACATTTTTTCAAAAGCAATACCTTAGAAGGTTTGGGTAATTTTGCATTTTTACATAATAGTTACAATCTTAATATCAAAAAGTATTGTGAGACATTTAAACATCCATTTATAGACTTTACATTGCTGAAGAATATAGCGAAATGCAATAATCACTATCTTTCTTGTCTATGATATAGACATTCTTGGTTTTAAGGAGATATTATTTTCTCAAAAGATTCTCACTTTGTGCCTCTTTCATAATCTTTTCTCCATCTGAAAATATGAACAAAGCTAACCTCACCTGCTGTTTATAACACAAATAGCTGAATATTAGATCTTCTGTCAATATTTCAGTGGAATACTTTTGAGTATTCAGTATGTTCAGGTGCTTTTTTCAGTAAGCATTTTATTGTTTTGGGACATTTATTCAATACTTTTGATGTTATATAAATATTTTTATACTCAGAGTGTACATTCTGAATCTAATGCCATGTCATTTTCATGGTGTTGCTTTATAGCAGCTTAGCACTGAGTGTCAGATTTTGGTGGTTTTGTTTTGCTTGTTTGGGTGTTAGTTATTTGGGTTTTTGTTTGTTAGTTTATTTTTGTTTGGGTTTTTAGAAAGGTAGCTTTCAGCCGTATTTCAGTTGTTACTTACTGGAGTTGTACACCAAGGAGGAAACTAACTTGATCACTGTTCTGCCTTGTCATTTGCAGATCTACAGATCTATCTGTAATCTTTTACAGATGGTCATTCATGTATCACTGAGCAAATAACCTCTCTTTCCTTTACTATTTGCTAGCCATCAGAACAGTTGCTTCTATGAAGCATGTGTGATTTGGATAACCAAAAGGCTCTACCATGGAAGGACAGAGAAGGGCAAACAGGAAATGATTATATGATCTGTACTTTTGGTATCTGGCATCCTTTTTGTCTTTGTAAACACTTGTTACTAATCCTGTGGTCAAGTGCTGACACATACTCGATGGCAAATATAAATACACAAATTTCTAAACACAAATGAGAAATTAAATTGCTTTAGTATTTTGGGTGAAGAGACTGCTCAAGTGGTGGGCGGGAGTATATTTAAGAGGAAAAAAGTTATGATAATGTTTTAAGAAGACAAGAGATGTTTGTAACCATAATGCTGAGATTGCTACTATTAGATAATAGTATCTCAAAGGTCACTTTAGATTGTACAGGAAAAGTGCAGTGTTTTTCAAGTTTTATACATCGCTATTTTTCTGCGTACTCTAAAAATGTTTTATAAACTACAGGTAAAGAGGTTAGCAGTCACTAAATGCTATGTGGAAAAAAATACCCTGTCCTAGAATTAGAGATTTTAAAAACATATCTATTCTTATTCATTTTGCATGCATATTGAATAATGTAATATATTTGTGGTTTAATACTCTTTAATAATGCCTTATTCTGTAACTTTAGATATTGCTTCAAGCAATGGAATATGTGTATTATATATAAGTGTTAATAGCACCCTCTAGTGACAGTATCCTTAGCAACATGTCTACACTTCTGTTATGAATTATACTGATTGAGATACTATGCATTATGGATCTCTAATTTCAGGGTTATGTTTCT
>VXAU01001467.1:11951-36893 GCA_013399695.1 Formicarius rufipectus | reverse complement strand
TGGCTCTGGGTGAGCTCTCGTGTGAGCTCTTATATTTCTATATAGAGATATATATTTTTTATTTTATTTTACTTTAAAAAATAACACGCACATGATCCCAACTCAACTGATCTTGTGTCCAATACAGTAAACTGCTTTAAATGTTGACACCTTGGGGAAGCTCAATAGGTGTCTCATTGAACTGGTCTACACAAAATATTTTTGTTTTCAAGATCTATTCTGTATATATTTTTATGATTTACAATATTTTGATATTGCTTTAAATTATATAATAGAACATATTCTAGACAATAAAGTGTGGAAACATACACAGCACAAATGATATCTGCATATTTCTAAACGCATTTATCTACTTAAAGGAAAAGCACCTGGATGTTTCTAACTAAAAATACGCACTCAAATTTTCAGCAGCTGCCTTTTAATTACAGCAATATCTAAGGTTCCGAGCCTTCCAGTAACTTTGGGAAGTTAATTACAAATGTGTAATGCAGAAATTAGCGCAGTAGCTCTAGTTACTGTGTGTGGATGAGCAACTAGGAATTGAGGTGCTAGTGTGCAGATAAAACTGAATTAAAAATGGACCACATCTTTCATCATGGAACTAGAGCTATGCAGTTATTCTGATTGATCTGGTTTAGTAAGAACATGAAGCTTAACAACTTATAGATCTCTTTGGGCTCCTTTCTTTGTATGCTTCAAAAATGCAAGATTTTGCCAATGGGATAAGAATACATCAATAAAGCTCAGGCACAGATAGGCCTGAACATCATTTGGTCTGCATTTGGTCTGGTTTTTGTTTGGTTGGTTGGTTGGTTGGTTTGGTTTGGTTTTGTTTTTAACTGTATTGTTCAGTAAGCTTTGAATCTGTGTCCTTGGTAATTTTTCCCCTATATGGCAGGGTAATGTCACATACATAAACTATTTTCCTAACCCAAGAGCAAGACAAAGGAATTGGGGAAAAAAGCAATTTCCAGAAATGTTCTACTATAGATGATAGTAATAATGAATTTAAAGTGTGTGCCACACCTCAAAAACATGAAGCATTACATTTCCTTTCATGTGAAGCTGGTATGACCTTCTTGGCTGGAAATAGAAGGAAGTATTATTTCTACAGTAAGTATACTACACTTTCAGCCCAGATGTTGTGAAGCAGGAAGCTTAGCATGAATAAATATGGATATAAATTGTCAGGTCACATTACATGAGAGTTCATGTTAAGTAGTAATAAACAGGTAAGAGCTTATAATGAAATTACATTCATACTATAAAGATCAAACCTGCCTATAAGAGTCTTTCAAAGAGAACTGTTGGACTGTAAAGATTACAATTTTGTTTTAGTAGGCAGAAACATAGTACAGCAAAACTAGGGCATTTCTGATGAATAAATGTGATACAAATTAGGACTTGATTCAGCAGAAAAATGGCATCTACTTCCATGTAGATCATCTTAATGTAAAAGAAAAAAAATGTTTAAACATGAATGCTGCTCTTAGATCAAAATAAAACAAAAGCATAGATAAATAGTCAACTTAACTCTAAAACACTTATGCGCTGAACTTTATGGTTCCTGAAGTCTTTTAGTGATTTAAATTTGAACATTTTGATTTAGCAGAGATAAAATGTTAGTTTGTGGTCCTCACTGATACTGTGCTTGTTTGTACCTTTCCTTCAGCAAGTACTGAAATGTAAAAACAGTGTAGCAGTGAGACATCATAACCAATGAAAGAGGGTTCAGAGCTAGAAGCACAAAATCAGTTTAAATGGGAACTCAGCAGATTACTTCTAGCCAGTCCGTTATGTCAAGATATTAAGTTGTCTGACTCAATGGCTGTGAAGCTTTTAATAAAGTATATTTAAACTAAGATGGCTTATCAGAAACCACAAGCAGTCTCAGCATAAAGAAGTGATTGCAAGAATATTTTTAATGAAGTTTTGTGGTTTTGTCCAAATGCAGTTTCCCCAAATGTGCTAAATTTAGACTGAGTGAAAACATGTTTTCAAAGTTACTCTACAAGAGCAGTTATGCTGCAGCACACTGACTCTATATTGAGCAGAACAGTCTATCAATATCAATGTTCACCATCAGATACCTAAGAAAGAATATGAAAAAATGAAAGATTATATTAATACTTCTCCCAGTACTCACCTCTCTCAGCATTACACAGTTCAGGAACTTTCTCAGGCACAAGCAGTATTTTGTCAGTTTAGTAACTTCAGCGCATTTTATTTTTATTTCCATTAAATTGCCTGCTTGCTTTGTGAATTTGAACTTCTACAGGTATTCAGAGCACTGGACACCAACTTTCATGTTCTACACTGGATTAAGTGGTATCTACCTCTTTTAGATATTAGATGCTTATGAAGCCTTCCTGTTAACATTTTTAGATTAGTTCAGCAGAGGTCTGAAACTTAGTTTGGGTTTGTTGGTGTTTTCTTTTTCATCTGGAATTTTTTGAATATTTTTTGTGTTTTGTGGTTGTTGGCAGGTTTTTTGTTTTGATTGGTTGATTGGTGGGGGTTTTTTTGGTTATTTGGTTTTGTTTCGGTGTTGGGGTTTTTTTTGTTTGTTTGGTGTTTTTTGTTTGGTGTTTTTTTGTTTGTTTTTTTTTTTTTTTCAGCTTCTGAAAAGGTGAACTAGCTCTATTGTGGGAAAGAACTGGTAATTCTCTGCAATAATTATAGGATTACAGAGACTGATAGTCAGAAATGCAAGATCATAAATGCTACCTCTTGACCAGGGTAGTTTCGTTGGCTGTAAAACATTGTCAATGTGCTGATATTACCCGGATTTTTTGGAGCACAGCTTGGACTGTCACTGAACAGTGGCCAGTCACAATGCTAGGGCCTGATTTCACAGATGTCTTCTCTATTGTGGTGGCATGACAGTGATAAGGAAATTCAGAAACAGCTGCAACATTAGTTGAATTGGCAGATTTTGGTTGTAGTCTTTGTTGCCCTGGCGCATTAATTATTCCTACCATAAAGTCCTGAATACTTTTTAATGTTTATTTTATGTTCTAGGCTTTGGAGTATTTTTTGTTCACTTGTTTATTTGTTTAATAATGCATTGCAGTATTTCATGATGTCAAGGAAAATAATCTGAAATGGACAATTACTACCCTTTTCTTATTTGGAATGCCTGTTTTGACAGCTTGCATGTGTTATCTGCACTTATTTTCTAACTTTTCACATCTGCATTTCTGTGCAAACCAGATAGATTTGTCTCAAATGGTCATGTTTTGGAACTTTCAATAGACAGTGAATGTCTTGATTTCTGAGCAACTGATAAATGAAAAAAAATGTAGTCTGTTCCATTGCCGTATAATTACATGCAGTTTTGTTTAAAAGTCCTCAAGGCAGAATTTAAAAATATCAGTGTGACATCAGTTGTGATCTTGGAACACATGAAAGGAGGAATACTGATGCTACACCATATGCAATGCACCACATTTGCTTGGAATTTTGTGGGTTTTTTGTAATGTTTGTTCACGGTTTAGCCACAGGCCTCCTAAACTGAACTTTTATTATGGACCATTTTTTTGCTGATACACGTTCTTGGTTTAAGGCTTCAGAAAACTTTTTAAATATATGTTATTTTTTATTTTTTTTTATCATTAACAAATGCATCCGCTATTTTCTTTTAAACAAGTGTAAATTTACACTTTAGTTAGAAAAAGTGCTATTAACTACCATTATGCATATGTATTTGTAACTAATTATTTTTTAACTATTTTTTCCTCTCTTTAGGGTGTTATTTTCCCTTAGGCTTCCACATCTGTTTCAGTAGTAGTTTTAGCTTGTGTATTTCTTGACCCAAGGGCTTGCCTTTACCTGCAGTGTTAAGTACCAGGCTACAGCACTAGTATTTACAGATGAAATACTATCTTCTGAGACTATATGTACAAAATCTCGGTAATAAGAGATGGAAAACAAGTCTTTTGCCTACTTCCCTAACACGGTAGCTTACAGTCTATGAACTGTTCACTCCACCATTAGGAATGTGAAAGCTGACTTCTGCAATCATGATAGCTGCCTTCAGTAAACCCAGTCTGCTAGCACAGAGCAGTTGGCTGCTTAAAGTTTCTGGTTATAAAACTCTAGAGAGCACCTAGTAATAATGTAGCTTCATAAATGTTGTATTGCGTGCTTGCTTATTTTATATTTACTGTTGACTGTTGTAACAGTCTGGCTGGTGATGGGTAAAATTTGTAGGTGTATGCAAAATAGATGATTTAGTCCATCCTTTCTTGAAGGGGAAGATACACTTCATTGCAAGCTGTTCACTCAGAAATGATGCACAGAGAAAAGCATCACTGAGCTCACTTAGATGATCAGACCGTTTCACAGGCAAACCAAGTAAATAAAACTCTTTCCTCCAATAAATTCTCTGGTAGAAAAACAGATGCTTTCTGTCATGTCTCCATATTTCTCATTAGGTAAAAGGTGTGGAAATAGCTTTTTAACATTCTTCAGTCCCAAAATGTTAAGTTTTTCTAAGGAAAGCCTTATAACCCGTCTCAGACATATTCTCTGTTGATAGTTTTGTTTGTTTGTTTTTAACAGTAAACTGGCTGCCTATGTTTTCGTTATTCTGTACTACCTATCTCACAGGAATATTGTGAACAGCCTTGCCTGTAAATTTTTTGAGATATTCACATGATAAGCATTGAGGACCCTTGTATCTCTCTGGCACCTAAGACCTGTGCAGTATATATAATAATTTAAATTATGTGTCAAATTAAACTACAAAGTATCTACCTTTTTCATTCCCCAACCCACCCCCCTCCCCCACCCCCGGATAGTGTGTGTGAGCAAGCTTATTTCAGAAAGTGACGGGAGACTTCTCACTGAGCAGGAGGATGAAGCATACTTAATAGATGTTTTGAGTGACTTAAAATGTGTGATGGACAGAGACCGCGGTCCGAGATGCACTGATTGATCAATAACCTTTTCTGGTCTTTCTTTTCACTGAGGCGAGGCTTGACTGGTTTAAATTGTCATGGAGTGTCTGCTGCTTTTTCTTACACCGCTGGCTACAGCAGGTGTGTGGAGTTTGGGGCAATCAGCAGACCTGAGGCAGCTCAGCAACCGCATCTGCACGATGGAAGAGCTTCTCTGACGGTCGAACCCGCAGGACAAAGGTGGAGTTCAGCCATAGAATTCTGCATCCCTGTCATCTCATTCCCGTATCCCTTCCTCCCCTCACCTGCGTGCCCACCGGGAAGCGAGTGCGAGGGTATGGGAGTGGGGGTCTGGAGAGCGGAGGCAGCGCTGGATGTGAACCTGGATGTGCCACTGGATGGCAGCATTGGCTTCGTGTTGGCAGCGGGCGGCTCCGCGCCGGGGTGGGCTGGGCGCTGGTTCAGCCTCGTTGAGCATCAGCCGGGTAAAAGATTGATTGCAATGCAAATGTATTTATAACCACCAGAGATAGTCACCTTCCACCCCAATTAGCCTTTGAATTGATTTAGTGAGAAAAACATCTATTATGGAATAAAAGTCTTAGAGATTAGTGTTGCATTATTTCACTACATTTGAAATAGCTGTAGGTAAGAGGGTCTTACAGGCATCAATAAGCTTTAATATTATAAAGTGCTTTTAGTCTACATCAGACACAAATTGCAGGTCGAAGGTCTGTTTACTGAGTAACTACAGGTACATTCAATGTGCTGGAACTCTGGCATTTACAAAATCTAGATATATACAATTTTATTTATTTATTTATTTATTTTTAAGTAGGTTAGTTCACTGATTACAAAAATGTGCTTCCTTCTGCAAGCTGACACAAATCAATTGTGTTTTGAAGTTGTCTGATTTTACTTTTTTTTTTTTTCCCTATTTCCCCTTCTTCCCAAAGAGCCTGGAGTGAGAGCAGTGGTGATAATTCTCTCTCTGGAGTATGAATCCTAGGTACACTTTCATGTCTGACTAGTACTGCTAGGAAAGAATCCAGGAAAGATGAGAGTTCTCTACTTGGCTTGATTATTTTAAGAGGCTGGTATGGTTTAATGCTTCTGATTTAAAAACCTAATTTATGTCACACTGAGTTTCAGTTACAGGGGAGAAGTGTTATTTCCTTGAGAGGCAAAATGTCCCTGATATTTTATAATATTGCACTGTTTTTGCTGCTCTGATGTAAATTAGCTTCTTTGCTAAGTAGTATAATGTGAATAAATAGCCTTTGAAAACAGAACTGGAGCTGTAGCTGAATGCTTCCCAATTCAGATTCCACACCCCCACCTCCTCCCTCCCCACTGTAAAATCTGTGCAAGTCTTTGCTTTCTATTTCTGTATTCATTTCTGTTTATATAAAGGATGAAGCTTAATGAAGTCTATGCAGTCACAGCACGATAAACCACTGTGAGATCAGATGTGGCCCTGTGCTCTGTGTGAGAGCAAGACCTTTGAGCTGTGAGTGTTCTTATTCTCTGCATTGTACTCAATCCATCTTTATTTAATACATAGCTTATAAGGTTAACACCACTTAAACATAAGACATAATTTCAAAATATACTGCTACACATTTTTGCTTTTTTGGGGAAATTATAGCTTATTGTGCTTTTTATGACAATAGAAAAGTATTTTGTGCAATCTTGCATGCTGGTTTTGAGAGCTCAAACCACAAAGATCACCTTCTGTCTACTCCCCACAGCATCTATTGTGACTGTTTCAGAGTCAAGTCTGAAATTTACTTGAAATCATAATGAATGCCTGTATCCAGATGGCAAAATATTTTTATTGATGTTAAACAAAAACACCTTCCTTGGTATGAAATTTTAAATACAAATATTTTAGAGATTTATATTTATAGTTTGCTTTCTGGCATTTAAACAAGGAGTAGGGGGACAAAGAAAAATGATAAAGTAGGAGAGAAATTAGCAATGTTTGCCATGTCTCTGAACACAGAACAGGGCTACAAGGTTTAAAAATCTAGAATGCCCTATAAAAAATAGAAATAAAAAAAAGCAAAGTGAGTAATTCTACTGTCAGTTTCTTTTGTATCCCTGTTTTGTATATCTACAATGCACTGCAACATTGATACCAGATAATGCAATGATATACCACTTAGTCATGGTGAAGCATGCTTGACAATCAATCAAAAATCAGCTGGAAGCAAAATCTCCTGAAGGCAACCTAGATCTTACGGGATTTCTCTTTATGTGTGTGTACATAAGTGCAAGATGCGCAAGCTTTAAACATAAATGGCATTCATGCAAACTACACTGGGATGTAAAACTTAAGATTGCACATTCTGCAAAATATTTGCTCCTGCATATCTCCAGTTCTGAAGAAATAAGCAGTCTGATAAAAATAGGATCCAGGGAGCTAATATTGGCATTGATTTTTAATTTACACAGAAGTTATTGCAAATATATATCAGTGTCAATTAAAGCAGTTTCATTGCTTACAACATATAGGAAATCAGATTCCATAATTACATTTGCCATGTGGACGGTAGCACTGCTTCCAAGGTTCAAAGGTCACTGACAATTAGCATAAGATTTAAAATTAAATTACACTAAATATTGTTCACTATAAATGCTTGAAAATTTGACAGGAGAGTATGAATGTTGAGTGCAAAGAATATGTTCTGGCAGCAAACTTCAGTTGTTTTTTTGTCCCCTAATGTTTTAATTTTTAGATGTTTGATTTTGTATTTGTTTCATAGGAAATAGTTTTTGTTGTGCCTAGGTAACCACATAGAACTTATTTACCATATAGACAAGACTTTATGTAATGTTTGTAGTCACCTGGGAACACAACTGTGTAGATGAGATTAATAATGAGGCAAATGCAATAATCTGGCACTGGTTAAACATCTCAGTGGATAGCAACAAAAAAAGTCCGTTCGGTCATAACTGTAGGGTTATATTTTTATTTGTTAGACTTTATGGACTGATTTTCTCCTACAGAAGTTTTAAGTTCCATTTATTTCTTTCCAATTGTATTATATTTTTAGTCATTAAAATATGCGTGTGTGAGTTCAAAGTTTAGTGGATACTTTTCCAAGGAAGGAAATAGTAAAATGTGGAAGGTCTTTCTGCAAGGATACAATTTTAAAGCAGGTATTCTGATAGCAGAAAGTAGATGCATAGAAGAGACACTATTTCCATTTTCTCTGTAGATACAATTGGAGCATTTATAGAAAAGTTTCTGCAGCAACTGATGACAGGAAGACAAGAGTATGACACTAAGGAACCTGCCCTGACTGAATTTTGTCTTGTTGCCCTGATTGGCAGGTTCAGGTGCTCTAAGAGGATCTGCACAGGCAGCTGAATATGGGATTTGTGCCCTTCATGTAATGGTGGAAAAGAAGTGGAATAGACTTGGGCTCATTGTTGGAAGGCATGTTGCTAATGCTTCTTTAAATGAGGGCAAGCTGTCAGCTGTTCTCAGAGATGTGATGGTTCAGCCTCTCCTGGTCTGTGAAACTGTTGCTTCATGCTAATATCCTCTTTAATTGTCATCTGGTGTCTGAGAGATTGGAAAATCTTACAGTCTGTGGTGTTTCCCATGCATTGGCTGAAGTTACTTACAACTAGTGAAAACAGGGATAAGTCTGGAAGTTAGTTACTTTAAAATCACCCTAAATAAAAAGGCAGTTTTCAGTTGATGGAAATCTACAGCAGTTCACTTGAGTGAAGTTTTCAGATGAGATTGAAGAAATATATCCCATGTTCAGAATTTCGAGAGAAAGTGTCATAAAACATGAAAACCATAGATTCCTTAGAATATTTTTTCATTCTTAACAAGTGAGAGTGTTACAGCAGGTGTGCAATATTTTACATACACATGTTGTTGGAACACTTCAGTTACAATTTAAAAACGCATAGGGATTTTCCATGTTACAGAACATAAGTCTTGAATTTAAGTAACAAGGTAACACAACGTTGTCTGAGCTAGTGTACTACATATTTCCAAGGGTATGCATAAGGAAAGTATTAGTGAATTCTATAAGGAAGAATCTCCACTTTACAAACACAGTTAGTGTGGAGGAACCTGTGTTCTTCACACACTTCTGACATGAGGAGAATACAGGTCAATAGCATCATGCTTTTAGTCCATATTACTGTATTAATGAGAAACCAAACTATTTTTCAAATTTTGGTTAAAGATAAAAATATACATTATTTAGAGAATAACGTATTTTTCTATTTCCTATATAGGAAAGAAGGATTATTTTTAGAAAGTGTTCAAGTACCATCAGTGAATGATTATAATGTCCTAAAAAATGGGCTATTGGTGATGGGTTTCTGAATAAAATTTGTGGTAAAATTAACATGTATGTCTCTTCGCAAAGACCATTTCTACCAAGCAAGTAAATGAGTTTGAAACAAAGTTAAAGCAGACTCTCAAGAAACACCATAGATCTGCAGATTGATGATATTGCTTATGAAGATCAGTCTGAGGTAACATCATGACTGTAGTCCAAAAATGTCAAAGATTTGTTTGTTAGACCATCAAAGGCAGTGTTAACTCTAGATGATCATGCTAAAATCACAAAACCAGCATGTATATTTCTATGTATACTGATTGCTAGACAGTCCATCAATTTTCAATGCAAATAATGGGACACAATATGAACAACTTGAAATGAATTGTTGAAATACCGCTTTTAATATTGGGTCCAGTGTAGCTACACCATATTGACTGTGAGAAAGAAACAGTTTCAAAACGCAGCAACACTTTACAAATTGTGTGCTAGTCACTGTCACGGTCCGAAAGGTAAAGAAGGATCCGTCCATGAGGGGAGGGTGGTGAACGGGCATGAACACTTTATTAAGGAGAGCATGGGATACTTATAGGGTTCGTTTGGAGGGTTCTAGAACTTGGGTGGAGTCAGGGGCAGACCACGACACAAAAGGAGAAGGGAAGGAGGGTTTATAACTTATAAGGAAGAACTGGGGATGGCCCAGCCCCACAGGGTGGAGCTGCATTGCTCCACCGGCTAGCCAATGGGGTTTTGGGGTACATGAACCAATCAGGGGGCTGTAACCAGGGTTTCCATAACTGATCAGAACAGCTGGACATACAGAAGTAATAGAATGGTATTAATTACCTATCTAATACAGCTTTTTGTCCTAACTATAACATTTAAACAGTATAAAAACTTGCAAGAGCAGCAGCTCTATGGCAAAGGGTATACAACAGGTGTTTGTGGCAGCAGCAAACAGTTTCATCCATAAGTAAACATTATTCTCTTGGCAGTCCCTGATAGGTGCCTCTCCCGACAAGTCACTTGATAAAAGACGACACTGAAGCAGATTTTCTTATCTCTTTTTCTGCATTACAGAAGATGCAGGAAAAAGTACATGTTGAATTCTCAGCCTGAGAGGGAGAATAGGTTTACAGGTGATCAAACCCTATGAAAAAAGTGGACTTGAGAACAACAACAGAGGTGCTTTAAAGATTTAAAAATCCAAGAAGATTAGATCAAAGACTGATCTTATTTTTTTTTCTCAATTAGAATTACTGTATTCTCTTTTATCAGAGAAAGAAATGATGTTGTTTTTCTCCTTCAAGCTTTAGCTGACAGAGACTATTTTGGTTTAAATGGTATTGCTTAATCAGTGTCCTGTGTGCTGCATTTCTTGAGAAATACACAATTCTCTATTGCTCTCTCTCCCCTTTTTCCTTTAGTATCTATTACTTTTTCCTTTTATTATGATAAAGGCTTTTACTTATAAGCTGTCACACAATTTTCTTGAATGACCAGAAACAGTAGCTAATCCAAAACTAAAAGAATGTCTTAAAACCACATAAGCACATGATTTTTTTCTCATCTGAAAATATTTTTAAATAAAGAAATTTATGGATCCTTTAGATATTTGCTGTCTCTTGTAGCTTTATGGTTTTAGAATTGAGGCTGGAGAACACACTTTTTTATGGGAAGATTTCTAAACTATGAGATGTTGTGGGGTTTTGTGTATTTTTGTTTGTTTGTTTGTTTTTGTTTTTGTTTTCTCCTGGTGCAGGCAGGATGGCACTGTAATGAAGATCTGTTGGCTCCTTGTCAGCTCTTAACTTTAATTTTTTTGTTTATATGACTCTTAGTTCAAACTCCTTAGTTTAAACTCCTGATAAATACCTTGCCGTATTTCGAAGACCTCTTAGATAACTACTGAAACAAAGGTGAAAAAAAAACCAACTTTGTGGTTTTAAATTTCATTTACTTTAAGAGCAGTTACTGTCTGATGTCCTTCAGTGTCATTAGTGCTTTGAAATTGGTTTGTAATTGACAGGCATTCACATGATATAAACCATTATCAGGACTGTCACATTGTTGGCATTCTCAGAAGACATAATGTTTGAGATCAATACAATGACTAAACAAGGTTAAAATGAATGATGAGAATTTAGAGGATAAATTCCACTAGACCATTCTTTAAGCAACCTGGTCTAGTGGGAGGTGTCCATGCCTGTGACAGCAGGATTTGAACTAGATGATCATTTAGGTTACCTCCAACCTAGGCCATGCTATGGTTCTAAGAAATAAGATGTCAAACTGAGCAGGAGGATGAGGCATCCTAGTGTTAGACATGTTGAGGTCAATATCACCTAAAAGCAGGAGACTCTGCAAGAAAATTGCTATATCGGAACCAATTCTGATTATTTTTACATCATCTGGATAAGAGAAGGACATCTGCAGTAACAGGAATTCCAGTACTAATTTATCAGATCATAGAAATTCCATGGACTTAGGTAAAACAGGGATAACTTATCACTAGATGTTCATGTTCTTGACTTCCAGCCCTTGTGTTTTGATTTTTCATATGCTTTTAGGTCATGTATGATCTGCAATGTATTAGACCTTGTTATAAAATAGATATCAGGAGTTGCATCTGTTCACCTCTGGGCATAAGAGATGACCTTGGGGCTTATAGTGGCTTTATATTGTCCAAGGTCACAGATAAACATCATGGAATATAAGCAGAGCATGAAATGGCAGTTGTATGGTGTTGTATGACATGCAGATAAACATTAAACAGCTCCTTTCCCAAGTATTATCTGCTATTACAACCTATGCTATGCCCATTTTATAGATAGGAAAGCAAACTTGTGAGAGATTATATCTCTCTGTAATTCTCTGATGTAGACCACACCTTGAGTGCTTGAATCTAAAGCTTCACCCAGCTGTTCTGCCTCCACTTATTTCACAGGATAAATTGTGCTTTAGTGACACACTTATCACACATTAGCAGTTAAAGTGGCATGTTGTAAATGCATTGTAAAGTATGCTTCTTTGAAAGAAACTCTTTTATTTCTTCCTTTATTTTTTTTAAAGATGGCTTTATGAAAACCATGCTACTTTGGATCCCTCATTAATTTCTTAATTAATGAAAGTGTAATGTTCATTATTTCTGACTGTTTAAAAACTGGTTAGTTGTTGTCTTCTTTATATTTTGTATATGGCATAGTTAGCAATAATTTGTTTTGTTTTGTTCTTAACTGGCACTTCCAGTTTGTGGAAATGTAGAATTTGTTTCCATGGTAACTTTCAGACTTCCAGGTTTGTGGGAAGAAAACTGATAAGTGTATGATTTAGATTATACTTACTGAGTTTTATTGTGTTTTAAATGTGGTTAAGTTGGAACAATTTCGATAGTGAAATTTGAAAGTCTGACTGAAATATTTTGCTAATGTCTTTATTATTCTGAGGTACAAATAATTCTAATGAAAAATTGACTCAGACTAGGTTTTGTGTTTTTGTTTGATAGTTTTAATTTTTAATGAAGTGAGCTTTTACTGCAATAGTTGTTTTGAAAAAACCCACTATATTTTAGAAAAATGGAACTTTCTATGAGTAAATATTGAACCCGAGGCCTAATTAAATTCCTTTTATTTGTTGTTATTCTATATATAAGGTGTTTTTTTCTTATTCAATTGCCCAAAATGCCAAAAAACTCCAAATATTCTTATACAATTTCCCTTCAAGGTGAAAGTAATGAAATGGAAGCTCTTGAAATCTGAAAGTAATGCTGCAGCTTTGACCTACTCACTTGCGAGTTCAATATTGTCATGTACAAATGAGAACATGTTTTTGAGTGAGCTTCAAACCATAGTCTGTATATAATGTGAGTATGATTACTGTCTTCTTAAACTTGATTTTCTTTTCTTGTAGGTGAAATTAATACAAAAACCACCAGTGGTCATCAAGATCGTGTAGGTATATATGTACAGCTGGTCTTCAAGGCTGGGGTTGGCTCATGCTAGGAAACATCTTATATCTCTAACATTTTAAAAGATGTTAAAATATTTAGCAAATTTGAGAGCTGACAGAGATCTAGGATCAAAAAAGTTAAGGAACCCATGACATATGTTGAGTATTTGTTATTTTTAATGTTCTTAATGTAAAAGATTATCTCTGACCAAACAACTTGTTTGGACTCAAACACATCTGAACTGTTGTATTAAAAAAATGTTAGCATTTCTTCGGCTTACTTTTCTTTGGTTGGGCTCATTTTTAATGGTTTTCTCTAGCTTTCATAAGAAAAAACTTGCACTTAAATGCATCTGTTTTGTGGTATAGAAAACATTTATTGTTCGTAAAACTGAAAGCCTTATGAAGAGTAAGACAACACAGCACAGTAAGATCTTGGAAGAGAAATCATTCTGCTGAGGAGGATTTGGCATTGCCTGGAGTTAATGAGTCAATATAATTGAATTTTACTTCTAATTTTGTTTGGATCCTCTCCATAGAATATCTTTGCTTTCCCAGGTTTTTATGGTTGTGAATATACATTTGAATCTACAGAATGGATACCAAATCAGTCTACTTGCTACTGAAATTTACAAGATTAGGGCAACTACTTAGATAGTATTAAACATGCCTAATTGTATTTTATGGTGGGTTGATCTTGGGCAGTTGCCAAGTGCCCACCAAAGCTGCTCTATCTCTCGTCAGCTTAACAGTGGAGAGTAAATATAAAAGAAACCTTTGTGGATTGAGATAAGGACAGGGAGACATCACTCACCATTTGCAGTCATGGGCAATGAGTCTGGATTTGAGGAAATTGATTTATTTGCCATCAACTCAGAGTAGAACAATGAGAAATAAACCCCAAACTTAAAAAGTCTTCCCTCCACCCCTTCCCTTATCCCCAGACTCAGCTTCATTCATGTTTTCTCTACCTCCTCCTCCCCTGCCGCAGTGCTGGGGGACAGGGGATGGGGGCTGTGGTCAGTTCGTCATACCTTGTCTCTGCCGTCTCTTCCTCCTCAGGGAGAGGACTCCTCCCACTCTTCCCCTGTTGCAGTGTGAGTCCCTTCCAGGAGGTGCAGTTCTTCAGGAACAGGCTGCTTCAATGTGAGTTCCCCAAGGGGTCACAAGTCCTGCCAGCAAACCTACTCCAATGTTGACTTCTCTCTCCATAGGTCACAAGTCCTGCAGCAGTTTGCACCAGCACAGGCATTCCACAGGGTCACAGCCTTCCTCCAGGCATCCACCTGCTCTGGAATGGGAACTTCCCCATGCTGCAGGTGTAACTCCACTACTCCATGGACCTCCATGGGCTGCAGGAGCACATCCTGCCTCACCATGATCTTCACCATGGTCTGCAGGGGAATCTCTGCCTGGAGCACCTTTTCTCTCCTTGTGGCACTTTATGATATGTTTTAGTGGGCATAGGGGTATGCGGTAAAAAGTTGGACTTGATGATCTTGGACGTATTTTCGAACCTTAATGATTCTTTAATTCTGTGGTTCACTAACCTTGGTGTCTGCAGAGCCATTGCTCTCTCACTCCTGTCTTCTGTGGCTGTAATTGGTTCTACAAAACAAATTCTTCCCTTTCCTAAATCTGTTACCTCTAACGTGCTACCATAGTCACTGATGGGATCAGCCTTGTCCAGAAAAAGTCTCAAACATTTTGCTCTATACAGTGCTTCTTGTTTTCAGATAAGGCTAAACAATTTGAAAATACTCTCTTAATGAAACTGTCATGTCTGAGTAGTGTATCCATCCTTACCTTTTTTGCTATGTCCCCTCAAATTGATCCGGGATTTGACACTTTAAAGTTGTAGAGTTACCAAGAAATACTTTCTTTGTAGTTTTTAATTTGCATCTATATCTGAGGTATTTGCATTAATATTTTCACTAAGAAATCATCTTTTGTTCTCATCTTTTTCAATCTGGTTGAAATAGAATGCAGGCTAATCTGAAGGGTCTATACTCTGTTATGTTTTCAGGTCTTTTGATATCATACCTGATATATGCGGATGCATACCAACAGAAAGTCTCTGCAGCTAATTCTCATATTGTTGGAGACAGAAGCTGGAGTAAAGACTGTCCTGGCTGAACAAACTAAAGGAATTCACAGGGAGATACAGCATCCGTACAGAGGACCAACCAAACTATATCCATGCATCTAACTCTCTTGGTACACAGTCATGATTTCAAGTTGGTTTTGAATGTTTAAGTAATGGGAAGTTCTTGAATATTTTAAAGTATGGTCACAGGTAGTGAAGATATTAGGTACAGAAGTGGGATTTGACATACAGTAATTTGAAAAAAAATGTAATAAATCTTTAATTTTTTGAGGTTTTCTTGGCACAAATCAGAAGCATTAGTGATGTTCTTTCAAGTTCTGTTCAAATTCCTAGACTTGAGAAACAATTATTACTATAAATATGTGATTTGCAGTCCAATTTGCTGTTTGAGTAGCTTTTCATGATTTGTCAGTCTTGTGTATCATAAACATGGGTATTAAGTTTAAAGGAAAGGGAATGAAGATAATTCACCATAACAATCTATATAGTGTGTCATCATCAGTAGACCTTTGGACCAAATCTCTGAATTTTCACGTCTCACCTGATCCAGTGTTATTACCAGTCTACTCCTTTTTTCCTCACCTCAGTATATCATTAAATTTTAAGTCACATTTAATTTTATTGTTCAAGTGGCTGGAAAAAGCAGCTAAAAGAAATGAATGGTTAACTATAGTAAAATAACTGTCAAACTTGGTTCTTTTGCATCATTTGCTTAACCAGAAGCAAAAATATATTCTCAATTAAGAGAAAGGAGGCTGTGACAGAGGTGGCTAGTTACAGAGGTTTTCAATTTAGTTTCTCACAAGTGAATAGTATTTTTTTGTAGTTATGGACAATCCTGTTTGATATGATTCGTCAGATGGTTAGTCATACATTAATTTATTGAACACTAAGGGGAAATTCAGATGTAAATATCAGTCTGCAGGGTTGTTTAGTTTTGATTTTGTTTTTGTTTGTTTTTTTTTGCTGCTGTTCTATTTTTGTTGAAGGATTACATTTCTGGGAGAAAGGAGGTTTCAAGATAAGTAATAAATTCTTTCAGATTGAAAAATGGGATATTTGGTAAGAGTTTCTGGGGACTTCACTGTGAATAATCAGTAGTAGGAACTTTATCTGTCTGTAAGACCCAGATTTGCTTCCCTGTAGGACCTAAAAGAAGCAAATGTTGACAGCAGTGCTTAAATCAGTGTGGTGTTTTTTGCAGCAGTTTTTTTGGTTTGTTTATTTTTTTTGTTTTGTTTTTGTTTTTGTTTTTGTTTTTGTTTTTTTCCTTTTTTTTCTTTTTTTTTTCTTTTTTTTTCTTTTTTTTTTTTTCCTTTGTAGAGGCATAATAGTCATGTTGTTGCATGGGTTTTTTGTTCTTGTCCTACATTAGGTCTTCCAGGTGAATAGGACTTCAGGCACTTAGCTGACACATTTGTCAAGAGATTATGTGAGCAATTTGGAATCTTCGTTGAATAATTGCAAAGTAAGCTCTCTTTGTCAGTAAGAGCCTGCTACCAGTAAACACTTCCATGCTATTTTTGCACAAACAGTAATGGATCATGCTGTCCAAGTTTATGTCATGTTGGTGGCAGATGGCATGTAATAAACAACCCACTGTTTTGATTTCTGTATGCTTTGATTGTTTGTCCAAATGAGCAATAAGTGTAGCTAATGTTTAGGCTCCAAAATATCTTTTGACTGTGAGTGGCAAATGCTTCACTTGCTCTGCTGAAGCAGGTACTCTGCATTTTCTTGTCAGAGTCCACAAAACAGCTGTACCTTTGGCGTAGCTGTGATATTTGATTCTCTGACCACTTGACATTATATTTGGCATGTGCTAATAAAGTATTCAGTGTCTTCTGTGAAGAATAGAGGGAAGGATAATGTCAAGGAGACTTATTTTGCTTAGTGTGCTATTTCACTCTTTTCTCCTCCTTCTTGAATTTAATCAAGAAAAAAAAAAAAGTTAAAATTACCTTTTAATCTTGTTCCTTCTAAAATAATAACCAAATCTATATTTTGAAACGTATTTGGATTATCCTATTCCATTCTTTTTCTCTTTCTTCTGCTTTATTCCAAAATCAACAAGCAGGGAAATTTAATTGTACTATCGTTTGCCTTCCAGATAAAAAATTGCCCTGTAAAAGCCAATTCCAATTGGTGCTGATGTGTTTGCTTTTTGAAATATCAAACATCTGAATATTGGGTTGCTCAGGATCAGATTGGATGTAATTTTTGTGGTTTTCTTTGATCCCTAAAGACAGCAGTAGTCTACCTTTTTGAATGGCACTTGAATGTAGGTTAAGAAAGGAAAAAAAAAAGTAGCATGTGTGAATATCAGGACAAATTATATCATTATATCCTGAATGACATGCTTTGGAATTACAATGCTAAGCACAACTTGCTCTGTCCTCAATAAATAGAATTATTTAATTCAGATATGTGTATGAAAATTGCCATTTGTATGATTTAAGTCATGACCATTTAACTATTATAATTGGAATTGATTGTCCAAGTCTTTGTAACTCGGTTCCATGGTAACAGTTTGAATATTAGTGTGCTGCAATAAAATTGCTATGGCTACACTGACTGAAGCCTTGATCTTGAAATGAACTTCACACAAAAACAAGGGCTTTCACTTGTCCAATCGATGGCATTTTCACACCCTGTTGAAACCAGCTTACAAAACACTGGGGCATAAGGAGGAAAGATTGCTGCTCTGAAATATTTTAATCTTAAGCTCTGTGCTTTAGGGTCAGAGTAAGACTTTTTTGGAATTGTTTCCTAACAAATGAAGAAATTTAGTCATGGCTGAATAGAGAGTGAGCATCTGGCTGGTGTTTGTGTTTGTAATAAGGAATGACTACAAGCTAAACAGGGCAAACCTTTTTTCCTACCATGAATGAGCAAGAATTTTGAAATCTATTGACTCCCACAGGCTTCAGCTGGCCATTGATTGGACCTTCTCCATAGCCAAAGATGAACTTCTGCTGTTTTCCTGAGCAGCCACCATAGGATGCACAGTTCCTCTCAGAGATCTGATCCTTTCTGAAGTTCAGTCTAGTATTACCTGACTAGGAAGGTGAGAGGTCAGTTAAGGATGATGAATAAAGAAAATTAAATACTTATAGTCTATCAAGAGTTGGAGGCAAGGAAATCCTTTGAAATGACACTTAGAAAGGTTCCTAAAGGGGACAGTTAGTGTCTGGAATGTTGACATCACTTCTTAACCATCATAGGAGATCTTGTATTTGCTGGTGTCAGCATTTGATATAGGAAATTGTACACAATAACCACTGAAGATGGGACAGGACAAGAATTTTTTAAATCATTTAATATATATGATTAACAATCACAGGTTAATTAGGCCAATTTGCCTTTGCTTATGTTAAGTGCAAGCAAAATGTCTGACCACAAGGTGTGAGGTAGAAGAGAAAAGCTGGAGCTTTACATAGGCAAGGATTGGATGAAACAGTTTCAGTGTGAAATTAACAAAAACGACAATTGTTGGTGTCTTATTTGATTTAAAACATGACAGCTGGCATCTGACTACCTTAAATGGATGTGGGACATATTTTAAGACAGGAGGGAGTGATCTAGCTTTTAAGAGAGTTGTACTTCTAAAAACCTGCTTTTAGAAAGCAGCCTGAGAAGCTGATTCCTTCAAATAAAGACTCTGGAAGTTCTTGTTTGTAAGAGCTCTGTTTGGAGAAGGACTGGTAGAAAGGTTCTGATAAGTGTGTGTGTGTATTATGTATTTGTAATCAAGATATTATGATGGACAATTTAGTGTGGTGTTATGCAAATATAAGTGAGCTAATCAAAGCCCTGAATGCTGTGTAGCTGCATCAATAGTATTTCATCACTACTGTAGATCCAGTTAATCCTGCTTCTTGGAGTGAATATAATTACTGAAAACTGAGCTACCATTTCTGCCTACTGATATTATCTGCCTTTTAGATACAGTAGTCTGACATATGAAAATGCTTTTGCATGGTATACACTGGCCTGAAAAATTGCATGTCCTTGACATGGACAAAAAGACCTTGTCAATGAGACTAAATGATGAGAACTTAAATTACATGTTTCTACTTGAAACTACTGTAAGAGAAGCAAAGCACTGTTTCTAGTCCTCAAGGTTCTCAGAATAAAAATGAGACAGGACACTTGTAGACCCCATTTTTGTACCTACCCTAACTCTGGAGAGATGAAGAAGGAGAGAGTGTGCATTTTTTTTAGCTGTTGAACTGAAGGAAAGTTCTCCCATCCTATTGTGAAAAGACTTTGTTTTCTGTTAAGACATTGCTAAAAGATTAGACCTATGTGTCTGAAAATGAGTTGTTTGCTGTTTTCTGACCACTTAATTCTAATGCAAACATCTTCCAAGTTTTATTTGACTGAAATAATATCTTTTTAATTTCAGTTATGCATTTTATGAGCTTGTTAACAAGATTTTATTTTCTGGAAATTTTCAGTTTGACTCAATTCAGAGTCACTATTTGAAGTGATAAAATATTGCATACAAAATTGCATTTTTAGTTATCCCCAGTGAACTGGAAGCTTTATTGTTAAATAGCTTGTTATCTGGCATATAGTTGCTTGTAATACTTCTGGACTTCCTGTTGATTTTTATTTCATACTATCTATAACATATAGAATAAAAGAATGCAAAAAATTTTAGTTGTTTCAGAAGTAGTTGGTGAAGTGACGACAAGCTGATAACGAATTTTCACTCTACCAATTGAGGAAAAGTTTCTTTAAAACCCTGATATTTCACCACTGTCTAGAAAACAACACTATTGTTTTCTAGGCATCAATATTAATCTTTCTGTGGTTCAAGACAACAAAGTTCTTGCCAGGATTAACAGCAGGTCAAGACATGGACTGTAAATAAAAGGGAATATTTAAATCTTTTAGAGTAGTAGTCCTCGACACACTTTGCAACATGGAATGAGATTGTGCATCTCATTTTCACATTATTTTGAAGCCAAACTTAACTGGCTTTCTCTTTTCAAATATTAAGATGGTGTTTATTCAGGCAGGCTGAAATCTTTCTTAATTATAGCATTAGCTGTTTAGTTCTGTCCAAGTCCACATCAGAGATGAAACCATGGTTTTCCCTTTGCTGGGGAGGCATCCTACAAGTCTCTATGCTTAGATCACAGGAAAGGACAGAGGTAGTCTTCCATACCTACAGCTCATGTGGTTTGGTACCCATCACCATTCTTTGCTAATTCTCATAACCTTTACGGGGTAAAGTCCTTTTACCAATTCAAGGTGTAATATAAATACAAGGGAAGGGAGGTTTTTTGGAAGACAATGAGTTTAGGTGTCCCATAAACAAGAATCCTTCAACTTTCTTTCATATTGAGAACCAAGGTGAATATTTTCCCTTCTGGTAGTCATAACTACAGAAGTTTCTATATGAGTCTAATTATTTTCTTTATCCCTTCCAAAAATCTAATTAATTTATTATGCTGTCAGATGTACTTTGTTAACTCAAAAGTACAAAGGTCTGGTTGATCAAAAGAATTAGAAAGAGTTGAATGAAAAGCTTACCCAGGCCTTTCAAAATCATGGATTCCTTACCCTTCTATCACAAGTTATAAACTTTTAGCAGAGGGGAGGGAAGATTGTTTTTGAGGGAATAAGAAACAATTTGTCAAGATGATTTCCAGTAATCCTCTTAGTTTAGTGCAACAGTTTGACAACAGCACCTCACCAAGTGGCTATGCATCTACTGTGGTTGAAACTAAATAACTAATTATGGAAGTTAGTTATGCAAAGCCTGATATCCCCAGTGTGTGGATATATTTCTTTTCAAAATAAGATCGGATGTGAATATGCAGTGTAAAACTAGCTCAAGCGGAATAGAAATATTCAAATATTTAGTTTGGAAAAAGGAGCAAAAGAGGGAGGAGACAAGAATAAGGAACAGTATATTCCTTGTAAGAAATGTTAATTAATAAGGAAGAGAAAATAAGGAATTAATAAGGAATAGAAAGAAATAGAAATAATAAGGAATAGCAATAACAAGGAATAGAAATAATAAGGAACACAAGGAATATTAATAAGGAATAGAAAATCAAACATGGCTTTGTGTCTTACTGTGCGGCAAAGTTATATATTCCATTAACATTTATGAGTGCAAACACTTTCAGTTCTAGAGATTTTGATAATAATTTTCTCCTTAAATTTTGATCCTTTATTTTATCAGTATTTTGAACACAGGAAAGTCTGATTTAAATTTTGTCAGTAATTTTTTTCAAATAACAGGTCTGACAACTCAATTTTCTTCTTACTAGTTTACTCTAAGAACTTTCAAATAACCGAAGCATTATTTGTTATTCCTGTTTTCTTTTGACCCATATTTTAATTTTAGTTGTCAAAATGCAAACAGATTCCCAGTCTTAATTACATTGCAACACAGGAATTGCTAAATCATTTAAGAAGGAGAAAATAAAAAAGTAACATAAGCAGTTGTTATTATTCATGTGTATTTTTAATATCTGATTTTCAGCATATCCATAGATTACAATGCAGGTTAAATTTCCCTTGCTGATTTATAGGTATAATGTAAACTCTGGGCTCAGCTAATGATATTGCAATATAAAACTGTTCTGTTGCAAAGTAAAGACCTTGCTTAGCACCCCAAAGCTCTGGGTTCATTTCAATGTGATCATTCAGGCACTGTGGAGGGATTATGCTCTTATTGTATTTTTTTTTTTTCATGAATACATGAATGAATAATAAGTTCAACAAATAAGAGTTCCCTACTGGCTACGTCAAAGAAATAATTTTGTAACATGTTATGAATTTCAATCAATCATCCTCAACAGTCCTTGTCCTGCTGAGGTTTTTGCATTAATAGAGTAAGCATTTTGGAACTACTGTAAATAGTTTTGAGTCTTGATCAGATTGTGCAAGATCAGGAACCTGAAAAGGAGTGCTAAAGAGGAAGCATTCTTTATGTATTCATATATATTTTGTTGCACCTGCCTTTCCACACTGTATAAGCATTGATTGTGTTGTATTTGCATGTCCAGAACATGTGCTTTTTCTGTGTGCCTTCTCTTTTAATGAGTTATTTTCCCAAAGAAAGAACTAAAAGAGTAATGCTAAGCTACAAATACATATAAATGCATTCACATACACATGAAAGCTTGAGATTCAGGAAAAGCAGGATGGAAATGGACAAGACTGGGAACTGTTCAACTGAGATTAGCTGAGTTGGTTAGAGCATGGTGCGGATAACACCAAGGTTGTGCACTTGATCCCTGTATGGGCCATTCACTTCAGAGTTGGACTGGATGACCTATGTAGATCCATTCCAACTCAGATTGTTCTGTGATTCTGTACTGTAACCCCACTGCAATGGATAGGAACAACCTCCTCTAAACCAGGTTGCTCAAAGCCCCATCCAACCTTACCTTGAAGACTCCACGCGTGAGGCAGCCACAGTTATTTTGGGCAATGCGTTCCAGTGCCTCTTAGTAAAGAATTTCTTAGCAATACTTAATCTAAACCTGATCTGGGACTAGGTTTAAAATTGGTTTAAACCAAAACAAATTAAAAACCATTCACCTCTGTTCTGTCACTATATGTTCTTGCAAAAAGCCTCTCCCCATCTTTCTTGTAGGCTCCCTTCAGATACTGGAAGACCACAATTAGGTCACCTCAAAGCTTTTTCTTCTCCAGGCTGAATAATCCCAATTCTCTTAGCATTTCCTCACAGAAGAAGGCTCCATCGCTCTAATCATCTCCCTGGTCTTCCTCTGAACTTGCTCAAACACAGTGGTGTCTTCCTGGGCTGGGGATCCCAGAGCTGGATGCAACACTACATGTGGTATCTTACCAGTGCAGAGTAGAGGGGCAGAATCCTCTTGCTCACTGTGCTGGCCATCTGCTCTTGGTGCTGCACAGAATACAATTGGCTTTCTGGGCTGCAAGTGCACATTGCCAGCTCATGTCCAGCCTCTCATCCACCACCACCCCCAAGTCTTTCTTCACAGGGTTGCTCTTGATCTGTTTATCCCCCAGCCCATACTGGTACTAAGGATTGACCTGACCCAGATCCAGTCACACATCCCTTCTGGTAGGGCTGTCTTAAGAAGTTAGCCTTCATGAATTTCAGTAGTCTCCTGTATCGCCTTCACCTTCACCATGCCCATGTCTCAGTACCTTAGATGAAAGGTAGCTGCATTTGCTCTGCAAAGGAAGACACTTTAGTAAAGAACTCACAGCATTGTAGGTATGACATTGAACTGAGTAAAAAAATTAGTGTCATATGGAGGAGGAAGGAGCTGAGAAAAAAGGAAGTTAAATGACTCACAGAAAGAAATCTGTAACAAAATTGTTTCAACTGGATAAAAATCTTCATGAATACAGCAATCTTAAAAGCCCAAATATGCTTCAAATTATTTTCCCTTAGAAAAAATAACCAAATACTTGTTGACTATAGGCTTCCCTTTTAATTGTTTGATATAACATTTTCTTCTGGATAATACCCTTGCGGTTTCAAGCAGGGGACTTGCACAAGGTGCTTAGGGTGTACTGTATAAATTTACCAACACGGGGAGTTAGATAGAAATGCCTTTGTGCACTGATCATTTTCCAACTCATCTTCAGTTTCAATGAATTACATATTTGTTTGTTTTGGTGGTTCGAGAAATCCTTCTATTCTTTTTCATGTCTAAAATGGTTCATATTAAAGCTTTCATAATACCCTTCAGTTTCTGTGTTAAATTGATGTTTAAATTGGAATGAAAGTAGGAATCTTGGCAGTTTAGATAATTCACTTCATCTGGTGGCCAGCTATGTTAACAATCACATCATATGCCAGCACTTACACTAGATGAAAGGAGTCCCTGGGGCACTAGAACTGCATTTTAGAAGTAGAGGGAAAATACAGTTATAGTCTTTGTTTCATCGTTTTATTCTGTAAAATGGAAAATTATTTTAACTGGAATTTTCAAGTGTTAAAAGAATAATTTAAAGGTTATGTTGAGGGCTATTTTGGGTGTATTTGCCTTGGAAGCTGAATGATAATTGATCAGTATTCTGGACAGCAAGTGTTCAGCACAATGTCAGCAAATTATGTCTTTTTATTACGATGTATTGTACACTTGGAGGAAATGGTATATTGTTAGCATATGAATAACATCAAAGCCCCACATTGCAAGATGTATTTCAGTCTTCTGGAATAAAATGCATGGCCTTCCCTTCATGTATTTAAGTGCTTCCCCTTGTAATATAGTGCATGCTTGAACCCAAAAGCTTTCTCTTGTCTAACACGGACAAACTGAATTTCAGAATTCAATTGCTGCTGCATGACTGCATGTTCCATCACTTAGCAAAAACATTTTCAATATCAAATTGCCTTCCTGCTTGAAGAGTAAAATCTATTTGATTAAAAATAAGATTCTTGTAGTTGTTTTGGTTTTTTTTTTAAGAGCAATTCTCACAATATACATTTATGTCATCTGTGTTTCCCTGATAATAATAGTGGTTATAACTACCCTGCATGAAAAATATGAATTTAAACAGTACATTACATATGAGATTATTCTGATTTGGCCTTCACTGATGTTTCCTGTGATTACATTTCTGACATTAAACCAAATTAAAAAATTACCAAAAGTAAATCCCAGAAATTTATGGAACTAGTGCCTTTAAGGAATATTCTTTC
>VXAU01001467.1:0-11890 GCA_013399695.1 Formicarius rufipectus | reverse complement strand
TTTTTTAGAACTTGGATACTATGCACAAGAAGAAATCCTTATAACTTGAAAATCTCAGTTACAGCAAGTCTCTAGAATGGCTGTTTGATAATCTATCACAGACAAAGAAATTCTAAAAGTTTAAGTTATTTAGTCCATTAGTTCAAAGGCTCTGGGTAAGAGTTTGTTTACATTAACTATCTACTACGTATTTGCAGATGTTTGGGTCATGAAGATTTCACTACTTTTCCATAGTAACTTTATTTATAGGTTGAGTGGAAAAGTCCCCGTAATTAAGGGTCAATAGAAATTAAATTAGAAGTATTTAACACTAATATGAGGCTGGTAGAAATTGGATGCTCCCACCAATCAGGAAATTTCCAGTATTCTGGATCTATTACAATTCACAGCAAGGATGTATCTGGCTCAGATTACTTTGTGTATCAAATCAGTGTTGATTTCTCTGCTTTTTAGCATCAGTTATTATGAACTTCCTTTTGTTTTAATCCCACTTTTAAAAGTAGCAACATTTCACAATTCCCTTTGCATTCAAATCTATTGTTAAAAAATTCAATAGACATTGTATCTGAAAAGCTGTACTATTGCTATGCAACATTTCCAGCACTAGAGGCTCTGACTAAGTTCTGCTTTGCCATCCTTGCTCAGCAATACTCTGATCCACCAGAAACACTTGAGAACTCTTCTCTTTGGGACCGTGAAGAGTAACACCATCGAAGACAGGGAGACTACAAATGTTTAAGTGCTTTGCTGGACAGGATACAAAGAGTCCTTCACTTGAAACAACGGTACAGATGGCAGAAGAGGGGATGTATTTGTCTCTTGGATGCAGAAAATGGCAATGCTTACTCTATCATCTAATTACCTATACGAAATACCATTAAGATGTTTAGGAAATACTTATTAAATTATTATTTTGAAAGAAAGCACTGTTTTTTTCTAAAATAGTTACTTCATGATACACATTTTAAGCTCACAGCTAGGCCCTCATAACACTAAACTACTGATGCTGTCTCACACTAAATGTATAGTTCTTGTCTCAGGCAAGGCAAAGAGAGAGAAAGAAAATAAAATTAATTCCAGAAAAACCATCAATTTACTGTCCACACATGGACTTTCCTTAACGTTTTAAAAATCACGTTTGTCTTCCTAAGTATTTCTCCACCATGTAACTGATAAAAATACAACAAACTCTTTTTATTTCTTGAAAGGACACTTGGGAAAAATAGTTTCTTGAATCAGCAACTTTAAAGTATGAATCAGCCAATAGTGTCATGACTGCATATTTGGGATTATTGCTGGTTTTACTGCACTTAAACATGTACTGAAGATTTAAAAACATCTCAGGTGGTCTAAAACTCTTACCACCTCGTCTGATTTTGGTTTCAATGTATTATAAATAAATGTCAGAAACCACACATTGTTATTAATTAAGCAGTGCTGCAGCAGCTCTTAAAACTGGCACTAACTGAATAAATCAGTGGAAATGGTGTGTTAAAATGAATGAAAATAAGACTAATAGACTTATGTTTTTAACAGAATAACTCCCTATCACAGTAGCCCAGCTCTACCCCTATACATCATTTGTTTATGAAACAGGAGACTAAAGATTATGCTAAGAGACTGTCAAGTGTATATGAAGGAAGCAAAAGAAAACCCACAAAATAAAGTCCCCATTAGAGGTAGAAACATTTTATAATATTATTTGCATTGATTTTCAGATCATCAGATGAGTGAAAACGTGCCACTACAAGAAATGCACAGGATTTTCAACAGGATCTTGAACTATGTTAGAGATGTTTTTGACTTTAAAAGGGTTATAAGCTGTTAAATAATGATTTTTCCTAACAAATCCCAATCCCAGAAATATGCGTGCTAAAGAGACGTATGCTGATCTGCTGTGAAAATAGGCAGAACACTCCAACATTTGCTGAATAAAACTGGAATGGAAGTCTTTCCAATAAATTCTTAAGAAAATCTCTTTGAGGTACTATGAAATAATTCTACCTTTTTAGTATTTGATACTTGGAAATTAAAAAAAAAAATAATAAAAACACAAACAAACAAACAAACACAAAAACCAAAACCAAAACCAGAACACAAACCTGTAGCTGAATTACTGATAAAGTGAATGAAGTGGGATGAAAAGGGAGCTAAGGAGTACTCTGTGGAGGAAATATGAATAACTGTGGATTCATTATGCAAATTTAGTGTATTTCAGAGATAGTTAAAGGAAGACTTATGGATTAGAAAAAGCGCATCTATACTTTATAGACGGAAATACTTATTTATTCTAAAACCTCACAGAAGAAAGAAGCAGATGAAAATATTTTTCACTGAGTGGGCAGGCTAGTTTCTGTTTACTATTTGTCTAAAACCTGAAGTGCCGAGTTGGAGGGAAGGGGTAATAGGAGCAGACAACAAAGATAAGGATGAGTTTATTCACTCTAAGTATGGGCAACCACACTCTATTTCCTTCTCCCTCAGTGTTCACTCGTTCACTTAGAGGGAAATAACATTTCTTCTTAAATTCTGTCGAGAATGTGAAAAACCTGGAGGAGACTGTAACGGTGTTAAGCTTGTTGGTGCAGAGTACCTAACAACCACCTTAAGGATTCTCGATTTGTTGCAGTCATTCACAAGATCTTTGAACTATTCTTTCTATTGGTTCCTGTTATTTGAAACAGCAGGAGGCTGAAAAGGACAAGACTGTAACTTACTGATGTGTTCAGAGGGCTACAATCTTGTGAATTCTATTTCCTGCTGACATGAATAATAAGAAGGAAGAGAAGAGCACACTAGCTGTACAATATATCATGATGGTATCAAGCCTCTGTGCTCTGGATGGTTTGTTTGATCACCTTTTAAAGGATCTATAATTTTAACATTATTGTGACCCTTTCTCTAGGTCAGTGGAAGAGGACTCCTGTGCTTGCTCCTGCCCTTCTTATTCTTCACTATTATCTAAAGCCAATGTACTTTTTTCAGGAGGGTAGCTAATGAAAGCAAAGCCCTAACAGGGATAAATGTAGTGAGAAATTCTGAAGAAAATAAATTAGAAAAAGTCCACAGTGAAACCTAGAACTGCTCAAAGCTTGCTTCCTTGGGACTACGTTACAAAGCTTGTATTACTTGTGATAAAAGGTCTGAGTAGACTTACAGACAAAATAAAAAACACGGACTTTTTTATAGTGTTACAATATTTTAATCTGAAATTTATTTTTTACAGTTAAGCCTATCAAACTTGGTACTCATTAATGGAGCTAACGTTAGATCCCAAATATGGTCTTTTCATTCCTGTATTTTGACTGTGTTCGCATGAATAACCTGAACAATAGGTCATGAAGAAAAACAACACTGAACCACTATTTCCCTTCTTAGCCCTTGCCAGTTTGCTTTTGTCTCACATGTATTGTAATCTTAGGTCTCTGCCTTGGGCAAAACATAAAAACATTTCTCTAGATAATCTTCAAGTGCCATAGATGTTACAGATTAGGGGAATTTAGTGCAAATTATGAATCTTTCTTTATGAGCACCATGTCAATATCTCAGACAATGAAGGAGATCAAGTCTGTGGGAAGAAGATTCGGATCAATACTGTAAAATTATAATTGTTCTGAAGACTGCTTTTTGGTTTTACTATAGGTACTTATGATTAAAAAGTAGTACTCAGAGAACCTCAGACTTATCGTACCTCTGTTAATGCTGAATATTTTTGTGCCAAAACATAACGATGATGACCACATCAAGCAGGATATTTCTGTATTTAGAATTTTGTGATAGTCTTAAGGTCTCTGTTCTTTGTGTAGCTGCTCATTAAATAGCATTTAATTAAGTTCTGCTTCTTGTGGTTCTTACTTGTGTGTTTGCACAACTATTGCTCAGTAAGAAATGTTATACATGCGGCAGAAATCTGAATTTAGTTGCTGCATCTGTAACTGCTGTCTACATTATACTTGCACTATCATCTGTAGGCTACTAGTTATCTACAAGTGTGCAAAATCAGTCAGTAAAAATGCGTTGTGATTTTTCAGTCTAAATCAGTCCTGTGTACTAGGAATCTGGTCTTTCTTGGTGCATATAATTTACAATTCTTATGTTACCTTGTCTAAGTTTCTTAAAATAATAACAATACAGAAGGAAGTTGATTTAAAAAAAGAAATTACAGGTAGTCATATTTATTTTGCATGTAATTAAACAGTGGTCATAACTTCACTTTTTATTCCTTTTCGAATTTTCAGTTGATATTTATTTACCACATGAAGCAGTATGGAGCTCATGGTATTCTGCCTCTTAGAACTGGAAATATAGGGGGAGTTTGCACGAAGAAATACTTTAGTTCCTTAAGAGAAAGTGAAAATAATTATGCACAGATATCAGGTATTAGTCCTAACTACAGCATAAAGAATAATGTTCTTTTTTTTTCTCATGGCAGTTTACTTTAATGGAGTTTGCTATTAATAGCCAATTGTGTGGCTTTTTAATTTATTTATTTATTTTTATTTTTGCTGTGGTAAATTGCAGTCTCACTGATCTTTAAGGTTGCGTCCCATAGCATTAAGATTATTGATTTGTGTTTGTGTTAACAAGAAGAAAATGGTAATCAATTGCATATACTGATTTGATGACTTATTGGTTGCTTTTCTGATAGTAAAATGACTTTCAATAGGATGATTTTGACCAGTGGTTCACATGGCAGGTAAATTTTGCTGCATCTTCTACTTTTAAATCCATTTAAAATATTTGCAGGAAGTGGTCTGGTTTCTGAATCTTGGAAAATGTAAAAAATGGTTTAGCTGAAATAACAGTAAAAGACCTGTGTGTCAGATGACTCACTGTGCTGTGTGATGAAGTAGCTAAGCAATGGATTTTATTTCATGCAATATTCTATGAAAAGCATACCAGTAAAAGAGAGCCCTACTCTGTGAGTTAAAGTATATATTTCATTACTGGTAACACATACAAAATTCAGGAGCTCAAATATTACAACGTCGAAATTAATATGATAGTCAGACAATGGTGGTACTGTGTCTATTAAAGTCTGGAATTTGTGCTGTGAGCTTCCGTCAGCCTTATTGGTCTTTTATGCAGCATGTCCATAAATCGGTGAGGTTTAAACAGCACTGCCCTCTCAACCACCTGCTTATTTGCCTTGAGAAAATTCTGTAGCATTTTAAATGTCACTTTATGACATTGTAAGTGATGCCTACTCTAGAAGCACTTGGAAGAGCCATTAAAGTTAAGAGTCTATCAGCATTTCATTATAAAGCCTGATTTCAAGGGGTTTATAGCTCAGCCATTTAAAAATGCATTCAATCGAAACCTTGTATGTGACTCATTGTAGTTTTTTTAGTGTTGAACAAATTATTTCAGGTGGTCTTTTTATTTGTGGGAGGAGAAGTAAGATTATGTATAAATATCTTTTTTGTACAGAATAATAATTTTTTTACAGACAATAATCCCTTGAATAAAGATATTTTATTTTCGTACAAAACGTCTTTCTGATTATGTATTTGAAAGATCTTGTCATGTCACATGAACTAATAACTCGCACACTCTATATGTATGGTTACTTTATTTTTTTTTTTCAAGAATACTGAATAAATATTTCCATTCTATTTTTTTCTGAGAAAAATTCAGGAGACTTTATTCATTTTTTTCAGTTTTAACAGATGATATTAGGTGCTTTGTGTAAAAAAAGTCAACATTGAACTTCTAAGTTTGGATTTTAATAATGTTATCTATAAACCATAGGTTTTCTTCAAAAATCTATCAATGTCTTTGTTGTCTACCAAGTACATCAGTGCTTTTATGGACTTTTTTGCACTACCCATTTGATCCTTGATAGGAGATTGAAGGGTGGGATTTGAACCATAATCACAAGCTGGCTTTTTTTGAGGGCACCAGAACTGAACTACTTTTGGGAACAAATTAATCTCTATGAAAACAAACAAAAAAATGAAATGTTCTTAACTGCAGTTTTAGATTTATAAAGTTCTGGAACACATACCTTATTGGGAAGTATGGAAAATAAAATAAACAAACAGCTCTCTTCTGCAGGGCTGATATACATTCCAAACTTTATAGATATAACAGCACTTGAAATTCACCAGTAAATTTACTGAGAGTGATTGTTGCTCGTATATTGTCATCAGAGAACTCCATTATGTAGGTTTTCCTCTGCATTGCATGTCATTTTCAGTGTCAAAATTATCTGGAACTCTGTTGAAGTGCAACACTGCAAAAAGTCATGGTATATGGGATACCGCAGCTGAAGTGTAAAGAATTTTTTTTTTAATATAATAAGGTATTTAGTTGCACCTTGACTTATGACTTCATGTTCTTTAATATATTTTCATATGTTTTAGTTTCCCTAGAACACATCTACATCTTACAAAAATCACTGATTAGGTAGAGGTTTTGATATGCATCAGGTCTTGTATGACTATTTGCAGGAAGATTCTTGTGAACAGGAACTTGGGTAGTCTGCAAAACAGTTGGGAGCCCATTCTGAATTGAGAAAGATTTCTCATTCTCTCTTTGGTGCAACACTGGAGATAAAGTTTCGGTACAAAATGACCTAGATGTTTGAGTCTATGCATGTGTGCATGTTTCTGTGCATTTCTAGGTGTATAGAGCTAAATTGCATGTGATGGAAATAATGTTTGTTTAAATACAGTTTTTGAATATCTTAGCTCCTTTCTTGCTAAGTAATTTTTACTGATGCTTCTGACCATTCAGACAGATGTAACTTTGCAGTCAGTACTTTTCACCAAGTGAAAGTAGAAGTCCCTCCCAAGTGATTAGCAATTTCTTGTGTTTTCCTGTATTATTCTTATAGTTTTGGCAGTCCAACTGAAGTAAACTCGTTTTTTCATCTATCTGTTGTATCTAACTGTTGCACTGTTGTATTATACATTCACTACTGAGTTCAGCAGGGTTACAGAACAATGACTCCAGTTCTCCTTGCCTGCCATATTCAGGAGTGCTGTCAGTTTATAGACAACCATTCAGTGTTTGTATTTCACATGGCCTGTGGCATTTCTGCACTGCACAGTCCGGCTGAGCTTGGGCAAGAAATGTGTCATTGCTCCTTGCTTCAGGAGATGTGCGACATGACCTTGTGAAAGCTGTCTAGTCCTTTTACGCTGTGAACAAATTTTTGCCTGCACAGAAAGTGAGTCAGTGGGAACCAGACCAAAGAAAAGGACATTGAAAACAATAGTACTTCCGTATTGACCAGGACTGCTACCAGGCCTTCGCATACTCTGGGAACAGAGCCGTGTGTCTCAGCTACCAAATAGTGAAACACAAGTTTTATTTATCTTTTAAAAAATCCAGTACTATGAATCATGTTTAATTCAGACCATGGCAGTAAATGTATGAATGATCTTGAACAAATGACAAAATCAACATCTAAGTGATGTTTGGTGAATTTCCAGTGTTACACCAGAGCTAATACTACTGTTGGGCACAAGACTAGCAACAAATTTCTGGGAGAGTGACCTTAGAGATCAGTGGGTTTATGACCAATGCAATTGTGGGGGTTTTTTCCAACCTGGAGTTTCTGTTGCGTTGATCACCTTTGTTACCCTTTTCTCAGTAATATGTATAGGGAAGGTACCTGTTCAAATGTAATGAGAACATGTAACAGATAGCTAGTGATTTACTTCAGCAAAGACTTAACTGGTTGCTACTAATAAGCATACTTAAAATTGGGATTTACAGGTTTAGAAAAAACATGAATGCATAGATAAATGTATTTCAGCTTCTCAGTGTTTATAACTGTGATACTGCTTTTTGCATTATAGCAGCATCCCAGACAGAAAATTTTATACATTCTCCATTACACTAAGTGTTAAGAGAAGTCTTTAGTGCTGACATTGATTGCCCTTATATGCATTTGTTTCATAGCTCTTCCTCCTTTAAGAGGATGAGGGAAAAGAATCAAAACAAAAAGCTAATTCAGCAATCTGTTTTTGGTTATATGATGTTATAGTTGTTCTCATTCTTACTCTGTGAGATTTTATTCACAGTGTTAAGAAAAGGCAACTTATAATACATCCTATGCCTACCCCTCTGAACTCTCTTCTAAGCTTTTCCTCCTAAATCGTATTCAGATACTGTTCTGTTCAGTCACCAGGGAGTGAATTATCTTTAACTGAGTCCATTTTCTCTCATAATCCTGCAAGTGAAGCCATGCTCGTCTGACATGGGCTCCAACCGTGTTTGTTAGCACTGTGACTCCCTCAGTTCAAGACCGCAGTGCAATCTGGCTTTTTTTTTTTTTTTTTTTTTTTTTTTTTTTTTTTTTTTTTTNTTTTTTTTTTTTTTTGGAAAAGGGTAAAACAGAGTGGAAAGCAAATTAATTTCTGCAGATTAGTAGCTGGGATTGACATAGTTTCTGGTCATGTGTGTATATATATATATATGCGCAAATGTATAGAGGTGAAATACAGATCTAGGTGTCTGAAGTTACAATCCTTTGTACTGAATAACACAAGATGACCAGAAATAATAATGATAAATGCTCTGTCATTGTCTTGGTGTTGACTTATTCTCTATAACATTGGAAGGGAAAGACATATCACTAATGGAAAATCACTAATGACAAATAATGGAAGTAGGAAAACAATTAGGCTGACACAACAGGTAGAAAATTCCAATGGTCAACTCAATATTCTTACCTATTCTGCTTTTATTGGCATCCTTAATTCATAATTTTTATTTTCTTCTCTGTGGTCATTGCTTAGACAACAAGATGATAGCAGACCATTGCCTGCATGACAGCTCTTTCAGTGAGTCAGTAAGCACAGTGTTGCATATCTCTCTGCTCTGGCGCTCCAGTGAAGTTCTCCAAACAGCTTTGACCTGTCAGATCTGTGTATCCAGAAGCAATTGGCTACAGATTCACTTTTGAAAGCTGTACATATGAACCAGTACTTAGTCCTCAACAGCACTTAATCTCTTGGCAAATGTCTGATTCCTTTAACATGGAAGCTCAAGTCACTGTGGCAGTGACTCATTGTAGTTCCTGTTTTCCAGTGCTTTATAATTTTTCTGCCAGCTAGTTTTTTCATATCCTTAAGTATAAGGTGAGTGCTTATACTCAGAAATGGAGCAAGTCAATTATTATCTAACTCAAATCACTGAACAACCATTGCTGGAATGCACATTTTTTTCATAATTCTTTTTTTCGGAGATTGAAGTGTAAAAAAATGCCCGTAATATACATTTTAGTGAAGGATCTGACTACTATGAATAAGTTCTTACTCTTCTGTCATAAAGGGTCATCTGACTTCAGTCAGGCATTTATTTGTCAGCTAACAGTTATGCCCTATTTTCAGGAACATTAAGAACAGTCACATATGGAAGTCTGAGGATTCTACAGAAAGATGAGGGAATGGAGTGTATTTATATTTTTCCTGCCCAGCATAAAATTGGAAATGCTGTAAGTCAGCACTTTAAACAAAAACCCTCTTTGGAGTGATGATTTGCTCAGCAGCAGTTCAGGAAAGGGGCAAATGAAAATGTACCAGATGGTAGTAGTTGCTGAATACTGAATTCTGAATTTACTTCATTGTATGCATATATATTCACAGGTCATTCTATCATTTTATAAATAATGGAGGAAATGACTTATGTTTCCTTACATAACACACCAAGAACATGGAATAGTCATTACATCATCTGACTTTCTGAGTGCAAAATACTTTACAAAAACAAACGTACCTGTGGGAGACTCCCACTTTATACAGGCTCTTTTAAAGAGTTTTCCAGTTGCTTTTGCAGAAGTATGATTTCTTAAAAAAACTAACCTGTAATTTATTTTAACAAAAGACTTATATAGGCAGTGGAGATAGGAACAAAAGACTTAGTTCTCCCTGTTAAGGTTATGACATGTACATTATTTTGTGAAATAGATAGTGTACGTGACTTGCTGGGGAGATGGTACAGATACATGACTGTGATATGCAGGCAAGAAGTACACAGTAAAGTCATATCTGTCATCTCTGTCCTTTCCTCTCTTATTCAATGAATGCTTCTAATTGTATATCCAGAGAACTTACTGTACATTTTGTTCTTGCCAACCTGAAGTATCCAAAAAATTACCTAGATGGATCCTGGTAGGAGGCATTGTCTATTCTGGAGAGGAAAGCAAAAAAAACCCCAAAACCCAAACCAAAACCAAACAAAAAACCAACCAACCAAACAATCAAACAAAACAAAACAAAAAAAAAGGGGACATGATGTACCAAATGGTTGAATTTTCTTCATCCTTTTTCATCTTGGGTGGTTCATCAGGAAGGTGGAAGTGACTCTATTACCTGTCTAGTGGACAAAAGGAAGTCAGTGAATGTGGGTTGTTTTCTTGTGGGGATTTTCTGTTTTTCTTTATTTTCTTTATTTTCTTCTGTTTTAGCAAAGTTTTTTGATACTGTCTCTCACAGAATCCTCCAGGACAAAATGACCAACACAGAGCTGGGCTTTGATACGATAGCGTGGTTAAGCAGCTGGCTGACAGATGTGGCTAAAACAGTTGTGGTATTTGGGAAAACATCTAGCTGGTGACCAGCCAGTAGTGATGTTCCCCTCAATTTTAGGCTCAGTTTTAAGGCCACTTCTCTTTGATAGTTTTTTTAATGACCTGAACAAAGCAGTTGAGTGCACACAAAGTAGTTTGCAGGCAGTACTAAGCTAGGAGGCACCACTGGCTCCCTCAAGGATACAAAGACTTTACAGAGGGATCTTGATATATTTGATTGCTAGACAGCCTCCAACTCTGTGAATTTTAACAAGAACAAATGTCATAATCTGCACCTGGCGTGGTGTAATCCTGTGTTTACATATAGTCTGGATGACAAGAGGCTACAGCCTTGAAGAAAGGAATCAGTGTATTTTGGTAGATGATTATCTCAACGTTAGTCAAGAATGTGCTCTTGAGGCCAAAAGGGCCAACAATTTAGACTGAGTTACATTTAGCACAGTGTAGGTAATCAGTCAAAAGAAGTAATTTTGTGCTGTGGTGTTATCTTCAAAACTGTGTGCAGTTTTGGGTTCCACAACATAAGAATATAAAAATACTAAATATGTCCAAAGTTAAGACAACAAACATGGTGAAAGGATTAGAGACCATGACTTATGAGGAGTGACTGAGAAATCCATGTTTGTTCAGCTTGGAGAAAAGGAGACCGAGAGGTGACCTCGCTGCTGACTGAAACTTCCCCAGAGGAAGTGGGAGGAGTGAAAAGGGAAGTGCTTGCATCTACCCTCTTGTGTCTAGGAACAAGTTTCAAGGGAATGGCTTAAAGATGTAACACAGGAAGCTCAGATTGAATATTGGTTCTTCAGATTAACAAGATTCTTTACTGAGATGGTGGCAAAGCACTGGAACAAGCTCCCCAGAGAGGAAGTCATGTATGCAAGTCTGTTGGAGTTCAAGAAGTGGTTGGACAATGCTCTGAGATATATGGTTTAGGCTTTAGATTGTCCCGTGTTGAGATAGGAGTTGGACTCAGTGAGCCTCATGATATTCTGTGGTTCTAAGCACCTCAACTACACTATGTAATTAATAATTGAGATTTGTGGACACACACACACACACAAAATTGTTTTCCTTTTCTACCTGCACTTGAGTGACTAAAAATACCTTACTTCTGTTGTCTATGAGATGCCTCAATTCCAGGATTGTGTTCTTATTCTCCAGAGTTATGCATTCTTTTTCAGCCATTCTTTTCAGTTTGCAAATCAAGTTTTGAAATGTTAGTATATCTGCCATTTCTGTTCCTTCATGGCAGGACCCTAGTACACAAGCGCTCAACTTGCTCAAAATTATTTTAAAAAAACTCTTAATCCTTAAACCTGGTTTTGGATTCATCATGGCTAGACTTTG